>JACEFZ010024140.1:390000-532500 GCA_014155875.1 Cepaea nemoralis | reverse complement strand
ATCCCACACCGAGCCACAGCTGGCCTACAAAATTATGGGTCTGGCACCACATGTCCGCCGGCTTCCTGGCCTAGAGGTTAGCGACTTTTCTCCGTAATCTCGTAAAATCTCGTAAGTAACGTGAAGACTGTGAGAATCAGCAGTGGTTCAAATCGCGTGGGTAACTTACGGATTATGTGAGCCGGCCGCTCAGAAATCAGTGGCAAACTACTGAGTGTAATCTTGCCAAGAAGTCAACAATCAGCTGAAAGTTGCTGATGTTGACAGCAATGTCCTGTAAAGGATATGCAAACATTTATCTTTTTACTACATGTCCAATACGCATTAAAGCGTGTGCATTAAAATAAACCCGCTTCGATAGGGATTCAAACACACTTACTTGGGTGGTATGCAAGCGTGCTAGTAACTGGACTCGCGCTGTTCCAATAACTAATTCTATAGCTCCGAGCAATTCAAAGTTTTGGATAGCAAGGGATATACCATTTAGCTTTTACTGAACACTCTGTGACAAAGGGACCATGGACGCATTCCGAAATCCCACTTACAGCTGCGAGCGATTTGGCAGCAGACCGTTGTGTGTTTGTTTTAATGAAATGGTATGAGTGTCGGTCGTTCAGAAAGCAATAGCAAACTACTGAACGTAAACTTACCATGAAATCACAAACATCCAAAAATGTTGGGGTTGACTGCGACTTCATGTAAAGGATTGTGAGACAGGGATGTGTAATGTCTCCAGATCTCTTTTCCTATACAGTGAAAATATTTTCAGAAATGTAGAAGACATAAATGGAATCAGCATTGGAGGACGAAACATAAATAACATCAGATATGCAGATGATACAGTATTTATTGCCAACAATGCACAAGATCTACAACAATTAGTAGACGCAGTTGTTGTACACATTGAGCAGCTGGGGTTGGAATTAAATTGTAAGAAGACACAGATTATGGTCGTCACTAGGAAGGAAGAAATACCACAATATAATATACAAGTAAATGGGCATATTCTTAAACAAGTGAATCGGTACAACTATCTCGGAACAGTCATAACATCTGATGGGAGATGCCTTGAAGAGATTAGAATAAGAATTGCCATGGCGAAGGTAGCCTTTTGAAAGATAAAAACATACTTACCAATAACAAGATATCAACTGAAATGAGAAAAAGAGTGTTTAAGTGCTACATAGAACCTGTACTTTTGTATGGATGTGAGGCGTTGACAATGAGCAGACAAGCTGAAAAACATCGGATGGCTGTGGAAATGTGGTTTCTGAGGAAAATGCAAAGAATACCATGGACAGACAGAAAAACCAATGAACAAGTCCTTCAAGAAACAAATGAAGATCGTAAACTGATTAGAGACATTAGACGTAGACAGTCAAAATATTTTGGGCATGTTATGAGAAGAAATGGACTGGAGAACTTAGTGACAACTGGCAAGGTCGAGGGGAACAGACCAAGAGGAAGACTGAGAGGAAAATATCTCGATGGCTTGGCCACATGGCATGGACGAGACAGGAACACTGAGCTGATCCATGACTCTGGTGATCGAGTGAAATGGCGAGTCATGACCGCCCACGCTTTCCGGCATGGCACATGATTGATTGATTGATGAGAAGAAATCAATTAGAGAACTTGGTGACAACTGGCAAGATCGAAAGGAACAGACCAAGGGGAAGACCAAGAATTAAATACCTGGATGGCTTGGCCACATGGCATGGTCGAGACAGAAACACGGAGCTGATCAACGGCTCTGGTGATCGAGTGAGATGGCAGAACATGACCACCCACGCTTATCGGCATGGCACATAATGGATAATGGATGAATGGAAGTGTTATGCACACACCAAGCCACTGGATGATGATGATGATGATGATGATGATGATGATGATGATGATGATGATGATGATGATGATATGGTGATGATGATGATGATAATGATGATGTAGTACTGTAGTAGAGAACAGTGTTTTAACATAATAATTCATGTTTGAGTACTAAACCAGTACCATTCTTCAGGTAATAAGTTAACAACATAGGACCAGTATAACGACAATTTTCCAGAAAAGTGTTGCTGCTTGTTCGCCTGTGGCTAGTTAAATGTTGGTACTTTAGTGAATGCTTCTAAATTCTCTGTTACGTACAAATCTGAAAAGCTGGATAGCCATTGCAACTGGCAACACAAATCTAGGCAGAGATGTCGGGGTGGTGTGTCAATTTGTTAAATACAACAGGATTAAATCGGGTAAAGTTGACTGAGCAGGTTAATTATTACCGCCCAGAAAGAGAAAAGATAAACCTATAGTAACTGTATTATATATGGAGAGAGCCCTGTAGCAGCTATATTGAGGGGAAAAAATAATGATCAGTTTAAAATAGTATATATATATATATATATATATATATATATATATATATATATATATATATATATATATATACTATTTTAAACTAATTATGTATATATATATTTAATGAGCCAGTGTGTTGATGTAACTGTTTTGACATTGTGCTAGCGCGGTGGAATGAGGGTTTGATACCACTTATCATGGTTCATTACGGAAGTATAGACTTCCTCCGCGTACTAAGGCCTACGTATTTGTGATGGTTCCCAAACTACACATAACAAAAACAGGTCACTGGTCACTCCCAATCAGACGTATTTTTAAAACTGGTATTTGACCTGGGCTCCCAGCTCAACTCAGATTAAAATGTGTGTCAGGAAATGTTATAGGAAATAAAGGCGGCAGGTGAGATACTGACCACATCGGCCACCCAGTTGCGATTGGTCAATACAAATACTTGGGAGCATCAAATACCCAATATTGCCCAAATGAGTGTAATATGGACCGGGCTCACTGGCGTAGGTGTTAACTGAGATTCGGCGGCGGATAACTTCGTGTTGGTTTCTTACGGAAAAGTATGTGAGCCGCTCGTTCAGAAAGTAATGCTAAACTTCTGAACCTAAACCTTGCCAAGACATCACCAGCAGCTGAAAAATTCCGGTGTTTACTGCAATGTCCTGTAAATAGGATAAGCAAACAGCGTAAAATTGACATGCCATGTCACTTGTTATACTCTAGCGTTGTTTCATTTGGCCCTATTTGTAGTCTGTGTGAGATCATGTTCTGAAGTGCAGAGGTTGCGTGGTAGACTAAGCAGCTTATGAGTTGACAACATCTAGAGAATGACTTGTAACTTCCCGTATGCATGCGTCAAGACGAAATAGTGCGGAAGGTGTTGCAGACTCGTTACAACCTTTCTTTCTTTTTTAAACGGTAACACTGAAAGCAATCAAGCACACACACACACACACACACACACACACACACACACACACACACACAAACACACACACACGCGCGCGCGCACACACAATACGCAAACAAAGTAACGACACAGCCCCCCCCCCCCCCCCCCCCCCTTTTTCCCCCATTAAAAAAAAAGTGTGCAGCTGAACCCGGTTTTAGAAAAACTGTGTTCTCCCCAAAACAACTGTCCAAGTGGAAGTATGCCTGTGCCATCTTTGGGCTCAATATCAACTTGGAGAAGACTGTAGTTATGTACCAGCCAACTCCAGGGAATAATCACACTGTGCCGAATATCAAAGTGAATGGCCATAGTCTAAGTGTTGTGGACAAATTCACCTATCTTGGCAGCACTGTGTCACAAGCTGCCACAATTGATGATGAAGTGAATGCAAGAATCTCCGAGGCCAGCGCGGCCTTTGGCAGACTGTACAAGAATGTATGGGACATAAATGGAATAAGCATGCAAACAAAGCTGAAAGTCTACAAAGCAGTTGTATTATCCACACTACTATATGCTTGTGAAACCTGGACTGTTTATCAGCGACACGCTAGGAAATTAAACCACTTCCACACAGTCTGCCATAGGAAGTTACCGAAGGTTAAATGGCAAGACAAGATCCCAGACACTGAAGTCCTAGAAAGAGCGTCCATGTCCAATATCCACACTCTACTAATGAAGAATCAAATTCGCTGGGCTGGTCACTTGACTCGCATGCCAGATCACAGGCTCCCTAAACGAATTTTTTACGGCGAGTTGCGTTGTGGTAAACGTTCCCAAGGTGGCCAGAGGACACGCTTTAAAGACACTCTGAAAACCTCACTGAATGCTTTTGGAATTCATCATGACACCTGGGAGACTGCAGCCAGAGACCGAAATTCTTGGCGTGCATCAATACGCAAGGGTGCAGTCACTTGTGAGGCAACCAGGACTGCAAGAGCTGTGAAGAAAAGACAGAACAGAAAAACCACTGCAGAATTCCTCCTCCAGAAACGTCAAGCATTCTTTGTCCACATTGTCAAAGAACATTTCGAGCCAAAGTAGGCCTTATCAGCCATCTTAGAACTCACGGCTATATACTTTCAACACCACTGGATGAAATGAATGGTCCTCATCATTCTTGATGGACAAACAACAAAAACACAGTGGAAGTATGCAATAATAAACATGATTTTAAAAAAAAATCGAAAAATAAATATAATGTTACTGTCAAGGAGAAGACCTCTCTTGATGAAGTGGTGGTGTTGATCGTTGTCTTGGAGGTTATGATGATGCCCTTGAGAATCTCTCGGATTACTCGCCAAGGCTTGTGGGTCGGCACACTGCGTCCATACCTTCACAGCACCACCAAAGGACATACACTCAGGAACAAGCCACAAGCACGATGAATAGGTGAAATTTATTCTTACCCGGAGCCTTGTGTTCTTCACGGATACAAGCAGACTCTTCAGCCGGCAGCCCTCAGGCCAGTCACACCATTCACTGACGAAATCAGCTCCCGCCACAATCTCCCGATCACTATGCCCTGGTGTCCATTTTGTGTCCCGTACCTTCTAGTGTGTGTGTGTGTGTGTAGAGACACCGGTGCTAACGGCCACCGGCCGTCAAGGCATGACGATTGCCCAGCATGGTCAGTCGGCGGTTGAGACTAAAGTGGCCATACCAGGACGTATCAGCACCTACGATCGATGTCCGGCGATTGAGAAATGTAGTTAAACGTGAACGTGTCTGTCTGATCAAGCTACTGTTGTCGATCGATGAAAGTGTAGAGCGTTCTAATGCCTTGACGATACTGATGTCCGTGTAGAGCTGAGATGCGTCTGTTCTGTGTGAAGGCTGAATGTGGAGAGTCCTAAGTGACAATCGCGTTGTTAATCAACGCGACTTGATGACGTAGCACTTGTGCATTTGTAGTAGTACATCGTGCTTTGTTTTCTATTTACTCTATTTTTGTTCCCTGATGTGCGTGGACATCAGTTAACTCTCTACACGCCTGTCATATGCTATATGACAGTTACTTTACACTTATTATTGATCATATGTTGTATTACAAAAAATGGCCCTTAATCATTTCAGTTGTTTGAACTGCACAACGTCTCAGTCGGGCACTACATTGAACGTTATATTGAAACGCATTTGGAAACAAGGTGGGAGAGAGGGGTGGATTAAAAAGAACATGCCGCAAGCAGTGTAATTTTCTCGAGCACTTTATGGGTTAACCTATGTTTATGAAGTGTTCTGATTTGGCTGTGAGCTGTTGTCAAGGTGTGGGTTTGGTATGAGTGGAAGTTACGCCTGCACGAGTATTTGGGGAATGCGTGGAACACGTGTTGTGAGGGTTACGAAAAATAACTCTCCGGTTTGAACCAGGAGTAAGAGTTACGACGCGGTCCAGGCAGGACGCGTCGGGACGAGGGCGAGAGATGGCATCAGCCGAGTGCCTCTGTATAACAGGTGTTAGTCGCAAGTGATTGCACAGTGGGTTTTGAGGTAGCAGATCATGGCACACAGAACGTTAGATATTCAAATACGGAGGACAAATGCATCACATAGAGCGAATGCAAGTCATGGATCGAACTTGATGAGAGAATGACAATCAGTAGAAGCGAGAAGAAGCAAAGGCATAAAGTTGGGTCCATGGCAGCTGTGAATGCACAAACATGTTCTAAGATTGTGGAACATACACTGGGAATGAAAAGAAAGTTGATGAAAGAAATAAAAACGAAGCAAGTTAAATATTTCGGCCACGTTAAAAGACACAACACTCTTTTAATTAAAAACCATACTGTAGGGTATGATTGAAGGTAATCGAACAAGAAGTAGACAACGATATAATTAGACAGATAACATCAAGAATGGACGAACATCAATCTTACAGAATACAGTCAGCACAAGAGACAGACAGTGTTGGAGATCCATTGCAGCCAAACCTCATTGTGGAGATGGCACCTGACTGATTGATTAAATATCAACACCGTAATCCCATTATTGTTGATTGCCTGCTATCTCTGTCTATACCCATACTCATCACATGATTACTGTGGTACGCTATGATTTACTTGCTGTGCATTCTCTTACACTTAGTATTGTACCATAACTGAAGAAAATTATTGTTGCTTATAAAACATCTACTGAAGTCAGAAACGTCACGTGAGTGTTGTCATTGTAAGAAGACTGAACATCATCGCTATATGTTTTGTGCCATCTCCCTCTGTCTCCTCTACAGAATGGGAAGTCGCCTGAAGAGACAACTGTGCAAGCCCCAAAATCTGGAGCCCCAGCAGCGCAGAGAGAATTCGAAATCAATACACATTTGCTGGTATGGTTTGAACAAGGCAGTCAGAAAACAAACCCACGACTCAATGAGCGCGAGGCAGGCAACTTGCCAATTCACCACAGATACCCCATGAGAAGCATGTCAGAACAAGTAGGTTGTAGTAGTTTCACAGATTGGTTAATGTAATACTGAGCTAAGTTAGACAGTCACTTGTACAGTCTCTGTGGCGAAGTGGTCAAGCCGTTTGACTTGTGATCCGAAGGTTGTGGGTTCGATTCCGGGCCGCACTTTTCGGTTTACGAGTTAAATGTTTCGGAGACTCCTGTGGGTCGTCGCTAACAGCTACGGAGTTCGTGCTTTGTGCGACGCTTTCCGCGCTGCGGAAAGAGACTGAGCCATATGGGATACAACCCGGCGCGATGAAGTCGACCCTGTCGACTTTTAAGCGACTTTTAAGTCACTTGTACAGTTAACAAAACTGCCAGGAGGCTTGCGTGTTTGGTTTAATTGCTCAAGTAATGAGCCAATTTTCTCAAATTACTGATAAGGACGTGCGGTAGCTGAGAGGTTACAATGTCCGTTTAAGGCACTGAAGTCACAAGGATCAAATTCCCACAAGTAGCTGGGCATCGTACCTTTACCCGCATAATCTCTTGGCCAATGACTGATATTGGTAAGGGAGCCTTCGCAGATAGAGATAAAAGAATAGGAGGTCATGTGTGCAGGCTCCGCTTCGTTAACAATCCCACGGCAGTTGGGAATTACAAGTCTGTGGCCCTGGCAAACACTGTTAGGACAGGAAACCTACTTATGATAGATGGGGACAGCTACAGTAAATGGGATCTGTCTAGAGGAAGTAAACCTTAAACAGATGCCTATCAAAGTCGGACACGAACGAACGAACGAACGAACGAACAAACTTTATTTTAAAAGGATAACAAATTGGGTACGCAGGCCCGTCTTACATTCGGCCCTTTCGATCACTCATCTTTAATTCATCAAATGTGCTTGTTACATTTACATAGGGACAAAAACATTGTCAAATTGATTTTGTAAGCATAAACAATGCATGTTACGCATGGTACATTCACATGGGAAAAAACAACATTCTCAAATGAAAGTTGTAAACATAAACAGTGCATATTGCAATGTTGTGGGACACATCCCCCATCCAGCCTCACAGCCCCGCAGCCACCCACACATCCCTCAGCCACTCACATATCCCCCACCCACCGCACACCCACCCACCCACACATACCTCCACGCACTCACACAGACTCAGTCAAACATACATGCCGCCACCCACCCACCGATCCCCCACCCACACATATTTCCCCACCCACACATACATCCCCACCCATCCCATAACCGCTGACTGCAAGGTGCATATATGGGTGAGCGTGACTCGCTTCCCCCCCCCCCCCCCCCCCCCCCCCGGATAAAGGCATGACTAAGAGGAAACTACTGTTAAGTCTGTGATTACAAATAAATGTGAAATTATTACTGAAATGAAATATGAACTACATTTAGTTTTGAAAACAAAATAATAAATAGCACTTTTATCCGCCTTAAAGTGAAATGGATTTGTGTTCCTAAACCCTTATGTTTATAGATCAATCAACGCACGATGTTTGATGTGTTTAGTATAACGATGGTCGTCTTCACCACGGAGACTCCCTAAGGTCGTCTTTACTTCCCAAAACATATTATCGTACACAATTTAGGCTGGCGAGATACCGCAGCCCGGGTCAATTTGCTAGAAATCCTCCCCACTTCAGGTTCAACTCCATGATCACCGGGTCAGCAGAGGAACATCTAGCAACTACGTCACCGTGGCTCCCGCTATTTGACATGACACTGTGGCTCCTGATATGTAATGTACCATGTAAGTGTAGGAAGAGATAGAGTTTGTGGGTCGGAGAGACTACTAATTGTCTGGCTAGATGATGTGTTGTGGCTCATGTTGATCAATTCATCACATGCCAAGATACTAGAATCTCTACTGCCACTGATTCTGCACACTATAAAAGCGCCCTTTTTAACAATGCATTTTAAAGTGTTGTTCAACACCACGATATGACAAGCATTACGATTATTTCTTTTTCAAACTCTATTCTCGTTGGCATTTAGAGGAATTGCTCAACCCTATTTAATATTGCGTGTTACATTACTCATAAAGGAAGCCAAGAATAATAACACTGTATATAACATACCATGCATGGCGTATTAGGTGTCTATAGAGGGTTGGCACCAGATCGGCTAATGATATAGACAACTTTAGTTGCAAATTTCAACAAGAGAAAAAAAAAAAAAAAAGTCTATTAAGGGCAGGACATTAATTGGTTGAAAGCCCATGTTCGATTGGGGGTTTGCAGAATACTTGTATATCTACTCATGTTTGTTTATTTGTATGCTAATATTTTTTTTCCGTAACGTACATTGAGTATTTTCCTTTGTTCAATGCTTTTAATTTAACCCTCAGCATTTTGTTGTTTTTATATTATTCATGACATTCTCAAACATTTTTCCTGATATTTCTGACTGCACCCGGGCCTCGATAACCATCGCTTATTCATTCATACTATGACAGTGGCTTTCTAAACTTATATTTTGCACTTTTGTTTTATTGTTATTCTCTAAGTTTTCTTTCAGAACCACGTACATTGTGGGCTACAAGTCTTCTTTCAGAAACAGCTACATGTTCGATGCCAAGTCTTCTTTCAGAACCACCTAAATGTGGAACTACACATTTTCTTTCAGAACCATCTACATGTGGGAGTAGTTGCAAGTATGCCTATTATCACCGAAGCCTCGTATTTGGTCCTACATAAAGTGTCTCATAGGCTTTTTTCTGGAGCAAATTAACACATAAAGACCAGAATATATCTGTTCTCTCCATGATAAAAGATGGCATATTGTTAGTGAATGCCTTATTTCCGATACATTGTAACTTGTGTGTTATTTTCAGACGTGTCTGTTTTATAGCGACGAGGTCAGACTGCAAAATCATATTAATAAGCTGAGTTTAACATGCAGCAGATACAATTTGAGTATAAATATAGCCAAAACCGAAGTAATGCAAGTTAGCAGATCTCCTAGTCCACTAAGTATACAGATAAATGGCAAATCTCTTAAACAAGTTAAAGAATTCAAATATCTTGGAAGTATAATCACAGTTGATTGCAGATGGGATAGAGAAATCGAAAGCAGATGACAAAAAGCACGTGCACTTACATATCTACTGTCACCCATACTGAAACATCCAATCATACCTATGTCCGCAACACGAAATATAATAAACAGCAGATTCACACCAACCATATGCTAAAAATCTGAAATTTGGACATTATCCAAATCACACTTACGTAAAATTAACACCTGTGAGATGAGATGCCTGAGGAGAGCTGCCAACTTAACAATCTGAGACCGAATAAGAAATGTTATCAGACAGACATGGGATCAACACCTTGTGCCACAGTTATCGAAAAACAGAAGATCAAATGGTTTGGCCATCTCGTTTGAATGCAACATAATCAACTACCAGTACTGACCCTACATTCAAGACCATCTGCGACGAGAGCCAGAGGAACGGCCGAGAAGAAAATGGATTGACGACATCAAAGACATTGTAAAATCACATGGAATGACATTGTCCAGTGCCGTCCATGGAAAGCTGGAACGCCAATTATTCCTCACCACGACGCTTGACGGCAAAAGTGAATGATGATGATGATGATGATGATGATGATGATGATGATGATGATGATGATGGTGGTGATGATGATGATGATGATGATGATGATGATGATGATGATGATGATGATGATGATGATGATGATGATGATCTGATGCCACGTTGAAGTGACAGGTGTGGCAGATAACCGAAAGAAACTCAAGCCAATAAAGTAATTTCTCATTGCACTGTTATACGTGTGAATAAATCACGTTTCGTATAATCCAGTATTTTTGATTTTCACGAAATGGTATGGTCAATTTTTATAACTTCATATCGTAGAACTCACCGCCTAGAAGGGGAACAACAGCAAATATATCAAATATTTTATAAAAGGGATAGATACACTGTCAACTGCTACTCTCAGTTTCAGCATGCCCTGACGTACTTTGTACTCGCCACATGTGGATGGTTAGTTAGTTGCATATCCTTTACAGGACGTCGCAGTCAGCACCAGCATGTTTTGCTGTTGTGAACACTTGTCAAGTTTACCTTCAGTAGTTTGCCATTGTCTCCCTGGCCTAGATGTTAGCGAATTTCTCCTCAATCCCGTTTATCCACGTGAGCAAACGCAGTTGCGCTAGAATCGGTTGCGGTTAAGGCATTTGATTTGGTCAGTCGTGAGGGTCTGTTCAAGGCACTAAAGAAGATTGGCTGCCCACCAACTCTTCTGTCCATTGTGGAATTGTTCCACACAGGCATGAAGGGTATAATCAAGTTTGATGGTGCAACTTCTGAAGAGTTTGAAATCATGAGTGGAGCTAAGCAAGGTTGTGTACTAGCTCCTACCCCCTTTGGAATATACCTTTCACTTCTACTGAAATATGCCTTTCGTGATCAGGATGGTGATATATACATTCACTCACGCTCAGATGGCGGCCTCTACAATGCTCAGAGATTGAAGGCCAAGACCAAAGTTAGGAGGGTACTGATCAGAGAGTTGCTTTTTGCAGATGATTCGGCAGTTACGAAACACTATGAGGAAGAATTGCAATGTCTACTATCTGCATTCTCCAATGCTTGTTCTAAATTTGGTTTAACAATTAGGAAAAAGAAGACACAAATTATGTCACAAGGTGCACATGGGGTACCATCAATCTTTATTGACGACGCCGAAATAGAGATGGTAGACCATTTTACATATCTAGGATCAGTGGTAAATAGCAAATTATCCCCAGATCAGGAAATCAACATCCGGATTGGTAAGGCAGCAACAACAATGAACTGGTTAAGAAAAAGAGTCTGGGAGAACAGGAAGCTTACTGCCAAAACAAAAGTCCTTGTCTATCAAGCCTGTGTCCTTAGTACTCTTCTTTATGGCAGTGAAACCTGGACAACTTACTCACACCAAGAGAAACGTTTAAACAGCTTTCATATGCGGTGTCTGCGAAGAATTCTTGGTATTAAGTGGCAAGACAAAATCACAAATACTGAAGTATTGGAAAGATCAGGTTGTGTGACGGTTTATTCCATGCTCAGTCTTCGTAGACTTAGATGGATAGGACATCTTAGGAGGATGGATGATGGTAGAATACCAAAGGACATCATTTTTTGGTGAATTACAGATGGGTAAGAGATCTCAGGGGCGGTCTCTACTACGATACAAAGATGTGTGTAAGCGGGACATGATTGATACAGGCATTGATAATGCGCAGTGGGAGCAAGTCGCCGCTGAACGTGTTGCATGGAGGGCACAGATCAGAAATGGAGTAAAGACAAAGGAGAAAATTATTGCAGATAAGTCACACACCGAGCGTGTGAGACGTAAAATGGTGCATGATGGTGAAAATGACCACGTGTTCACATGCACCCACTGTGAACGGAAATTTACAGCGCGTATTGGCCTTATCAGTCACATTCGCTACCGCCATATGTAAAAATTGTTATGCCTTTTTAAAGCACAAACTATCGTCTGTCAAGACGGCAAGGTGCCAATGATGTGAGCCAGCGGCTCACAAATCAATGGCAATCTACTGAGTGTAATCTTGCCAAGAAATCAAAAACATCGGTAAAATGCTGGTGTTGACGGCGATGTCCTGTAATAGGAATGCGGAAAAAAAACAGTTTGCCGTTGCTTTCTGAACGACCGGCACCCATACCATTTCGTAAACAAAAACGCAAAACGGTCTGCTGCCAAATCGTCCGTAGCTATATTTCGAACTCAGGCATGTGGGATTACCAAATGCGTCCGTAACTCTCCGCTACGGAGCTGGCTTGTAGTTGAAACAAATTTAATAATAGGTCAAGGGCGGGAGTTGTCAAGTGCAATTTGCAGATGTAACTCCTGGGGGTTTGATGAATTCAGTTCGGTCTCAATGTTTCAGTTTATAAATTGCTTCATAAAGCAAAAGAAAATCTGGGATATACTTTATGTAATGATGGAGAATTAAAAGAAATAGAGCGAGGTTGATATTAGATGTTGGAATCACAATTTCAGAGAAAGATTCAAAGCATTTATCATAAAGACTACTGAACAATTATTGTGTGAAACGGAGCATAAATAAGGACACAGATTAGTGTTAATCACTTTTATCAATAGTGAAAGGTAGACAGTTTGTTGTGTGTTGGCGATGGATATCATCCCGATCCGTTTCAGAAGATAATTCCCAAAAGTACAGCTGATCACAACAAAACAGCGAGTGACAAGGTTAGTCAGTCAGTGAGGGAGTCGATTAGTTAGTGTGTGAGTATGAGAGCAAGTACGTAAGTGAGAGAGAGAGAGGGAGAGAGAGAGAGAGAGAGAGAGAGAGAGAGAGAGAGAGAGAGAAAGAGAGAGAGAGGGAGAGTGAGAGAGCTGAAATTACTGTGCGACTGCTGTCATATATTCTGAAGGGAGTGGGAAATCACTGTGGTGCATGCCCCATTTCTAATCAAAGAAGTTGGGCCCCATCCTCTTCTGTCTTCAATAACCCCAGAATATGACCCTCGAGTTATCTGCAGGCCTCGTCTTATTTAATTTAGTCTAGGAGATATAGATTATGGCCCTGGTGAGAATAATAAATACCAACTGGGATTCTGCCCATTCTCCAAGGATTCTTATAGCTCTTGAGCCCCCCTTTTTTGTTTATCAAATCTGAGGAAAGTCTGGAGAATTCTCTCAGCCTGATTTATATTAAGAAAGCATGGATATTGAGCAGTTGATAGACCTTGAGTCTCTCCCAATTTAATATTCCTTCATGAGTTAATTTGTTTTTAAACAATCAAACACATAACCAATCACAATAGATCTTGACAACTTGGTGTACACACATAAGATGGTGAATCACAGATAGGTTGAACTAATAATCAACATAAGATCAGTGACTGTTAATTATTTATTGAATCAGCCTGTGTCTTCTGGCCTGTCACATACATTTTCTATGTTGGTTTATACAAGATAAATTAGAAAAATGCATATAGGACCAATGTCACAGACCAACAACAAACAAGCATCAATACATGAGATGTCAATAAGAGTTGAAACATGGTATACATTTGAATGTTGTACATGTTAAGTGTGAAGATGATGAATCTATAATTAGGTACCAGTTCTTGAAAACTGAGTGTTGTGTGTTTTCTTTTTAAGATAGAGATAACCTTATGATTTGGAGGATTAGTGAGACGTGTACAGTAAGACAGTGACAAGAGTGAGGAAGTGTCAAGATGCATGTAAATAAATGACATACATTTATAACATTTCTATCACTCAATTGGGTTTGTAGTGTGTATAAATGATTCTCTGTGTTTTCCCAATTAACCAACTTCTTCTTCTTCTTTGTATAATAACTCCTTTCCCATTATCTGTTGTTGTTGTGTTGAGTGTTGGGTGGTGTGGTGTTGAGTGTGGGGTGGTGTGGGGTTGGTGTTTTTAAGTTGTGTTCAGTAATGAGTTAAGTCAACTTCTGGTGGTGGAGTTCCGCGAAGCACATCTTTTCTAATGTAATGCAGTTCATAAGTGCCCTTATCTAATTAAATTTTGACACAAATATAAATATTTATTCCATCAAACTCTATTTATTCAATAGATGAAGGAGAAAGGGAAGATTTGATGTCTCTTTCAGCTTTCTAAATTGAAAATAGACATAGATAAGTCTGTTTTAGAACAAGGCACTCATTCTAGTATACGAACTGTCATTTTAGCTGTAGATAGTGATAGCATTTTTAACAGTGTTTCTGCTGAAATGCACAAGATTGCTTTAGAATCATCACTTCGTACAGTTGTCCAGAATAGAATGTAGTAGTATTATGCACTTCTTAAAGTTAATAATTATCTCTAAGAATATCAGAGACTGCAGTATTCGAAGAGAGTAGTAGATTGTCAGTTGGCCCGGGAATCGGCTCTGCGTCGTCAGAATCTACTGTCGAGCATTTTTCACTTCAGAGGTTTTAATTTATAATAATATATTTCAATTGACATTACAAACACTGAATACCCTTCCTTGGCACTTGATACATCTGGTCATCAGTTCAATCAAAGGAGTAACAAGTTTACC
Source organism: Cepaea nemoralis (assembly GCA_014155875.1). Lineage (NCBI taxonomy): Eukaryota > Metazoa > Mollusca > Gastropoda > Stylommatophora > Helicidae > Cepaea > Cepaea nemoralis. The sequence goes on along the minus strand of JACEFZ010024140.1, from coordinate 517,708 downwards.
TGGGATCCAGACATTCTGCCGTCCCTATTTGAAAATCGGTCACACTAGCTTTCACGTCTGTTCATCAGGCAGTTTGTAGAAAGAGTGCGCGATTAACATATTCTACGCGGGCTTTCGAATTGAGGCGTTGTCACGTGTCTCTGTTTATCCAATGATCTCCTGAGTTTGGGCTGATGAAATGTTTCCTAGAATTGACGTCATCTGTCACATGTTCCAGTTTCAGTTTTGATGTTGCGTTAATTTTTAAGGTTTGGTTTCAGTTTGCGTTGGCATAGTCCATCTTATATATAAAAGGCGATCTCCGTCTGTCTGTCTGTCTGTATGTCCATATGTCCTTTATGCGCTCGCGAACGGCCCATCCGATTGAGATGAAATTTTCTACACGTTTTCCTTTCATTCCAGCGCAGCCCACTGTGATATTTTTTTAGTGTGAAATAGGCTGCTTACCCAATATTATTTAATTTTCCATTTTTCATTATAATTTATATACAGCGAGGGGACTTAACTCTGTAAAAGTTATTTCAAGGGGCATAACTTTTCTGTATAACTTATAGTCATATTGTGGCATCGTTTTCAAAGATTTATAAACTCTTTGTCTATAGTTATATACCGGCATATGAGTTATAATAAACAATGATACAACCTTTAAGGCATTTTCAAAGTTTTCATAAAAATAATGCATAATGCATAACATTGTAACTCATCTTTTTATGCTTAAAGAATAAATAAATAATAGTTACCTTATCTCTATCAAGTTTGAAGATTTTATATTTCTTTACACTGTCGCCAACTCTAAGAAGACATGGAACAACTTCAGCCATTATTAAATCTACAGGCATATGCGTTATATTCCTCCTCCTCCTCCTCTCCCCTCCTCCACCTCCTACCCTCTTCCTCTTCCCCTCCCCCTCCTCCCTCTCCCTCCTCCCTCCTCCTCTTCCCTCTTTCTCCTCCTCCTCCCTCTTCCTCCTCCTTCCTCCTCCTCTTTCCTCCTCCTCCCTCTTCCTCCCTCTTCCTCCTCCTGCCTCCTCGCCCTCCTCCCTCCTCCTAATCACTCCTCTTCCTTCCTCCTCCCTTCTCCTCCTCTCTCCTCTTACTCCCTCCTCCTCCTCCCTCCTCACATTAAGAAAGTGACAAACAGCTTTCTTGACCATGTGATGAGAAGATGGGCATTGGAGAACACTGTGAAAACTGGAAATATCAAGGAAAAGTGAGGCAGAGACAGACAAAGATAAATATAAATAAAGAAAATAAAGAAAAATAAGGAAGACGGACAGATCGAAAGAAGTCAGAAAGAGAATTATTGAGAGAAATATAGACAGTGAAAAATATACGGAGACAGAGAAAAAAGCACAGCAAAGAGAGGTAGACTGGGAAGAAGAGAGAGACAGAGACTTACATGACAAGGATGTAGTTTGTGTAAGTGCCTGCGCTGTGACGCAGGAGTTACACACGCAGTTCGTAATCCCGCATACCGCGTTCGTAATACAGCTCCGGGAGATTGGAAAGCAGACCACCTTTCACTGACTTTCATACAATGGTATGAGTGCCGGTCGTTCAGAAAGTAATGGCAAATTACTGAACATAACCTTGGCAAAACATCACAAACAGTGAACAAATGCAGGGGTTGAGTACGACATCCTGTAAAGGTTAAGCATCTAACTGTATAAATGCTGTATATTCGTTCAGCTTAGTTGATAATGCTTCAAATGGGCAAGTGTCTAAGACAGTGAATAAGTGAGTGAGAGTGAATGTGTGAGCGAAAAAATAAGTTATTAGTGTTGGTTGACTAATCACGCATGAGTCGACTCGTCATGCTATCAGAACAAGTCGCCTAATCAGAAGCCTCACACATGGGCGAAAATGGCACGTGGCAAGTAAAACTCCACAAGACACCCACATTCAAAATGAGCAGCGTGGAAGCCACCAAGACTATCAAGAAGATGCAAGAAGACAACGTGTCTGCTAGCCGCAGCACAACGCCAGAACCTCAAGAAACATTAAAGGAAGCTACCACTTCTACACCAGACGAAGCCCCTCAATCGACGCCAGACACTACAACTTCAACTGAAACCAGCAGTAGCGTGAGGTTTTCAACAGCACCAAGATGAAGCAGCCCATTTTACCAAAGACCTTCACACAGGAGGAAACAACAACAACGGATCTCTTCACCGGCAAAATACTGTTAAAACATCGGAGAAGCCAACCTTTCGGCGCTATCAACAGACAAAATACTGAACTTGTTGGAAATAGAGCTGGGAAGAAACAGCATCTACAAGCTGCGCAAGACACCTGATGGAGTAGTGGTCTCCATCAACAAAAGCCAAATTGCACAAGAAGAAAAGGCCGACATCAAGCTTCACCACGGCATAACAGTAGACGCCACTCGACACCGCATGATGAAACGATGGATCATTAAACGAGTCAAGACCCTTCTCACCAAAGACCAGATCAGGGAGATGCTGACGAGAGAGAACAGGAAACTCAAAATCACCAGTGCTGATAGGATCGTCGGCAAGAATAACATCCCCTCCACAGTCGTCATCGTAACATCGGAGGACCGAAAGATCCCTCAACTCATTAGATGGGACAAGAGAGACCAAGTACCAGAACACTACATACCAAGAGTGCTGCAGTGCTCTAAGTGCCAGAAAGTTTGGCACACCCGTGTCACCTGCAAGAGTGAGGTGGAGATATGTAGATACTGCTCTGGACCGCATCCATACAACCAGTGCCAGCAAGTAAAGATAGACAAAGACTTCAGGAGGCCTAACCCTAACAGAAAATGCGCCAACCGCCTCGGCAAACACGGCGCCAGGTACCTCGGCTGCCCCTGCCACCAAGACAGCAAGGAAGCTATGAAGATCGCCATCAAATCTAACCTGCCCTATAAAGAGGCTAGGAGGCAGTACGATGCTACGAATCGACTAAAAAAAGCGACAAAGCACAACTGGAAGGCCAACTGAAGGACCTGAGATCAAAGTTCAAAAGCATGGAGGAAGAAAAAGACAAGACGCAAGAGACACAGATAACAGCCGTTCAGCGCATCCTGGACAAAACAAACCAAGTCCAGCAGAAGATTGCGCAAGATGTCGCTCGAATGGCTGCTATAACGGCTGAGACAGAAGAAATGCTATCACAAATTAAAAAATCGAAAGAAAGGACAGAAGAAACTCTCCAACAGATAATTGAACTTCTCAAGACCGAAACACATAAACCAGATGATGCAAAGCCCCAGACAGAAGAAGTTAGTTAGTTAGTTAGTCAGTCGGTCGGTCGGTGGGTCCGTGGGTCGGTGGGTCGTTCGGTCTGTCGGTCGGTCGGTTGGTGGGTGGGTCGGTCGGTCGGTGGGTCGGACGGTGGGTCGGTGGGTCGGTGGGTCGGTCGGTTATTTAGTTAGATAGTTAGTTAGTTAGTTAGTCGACAGATCATCCTCATTGCACATCGAAACATTCAGTCCATAAGTGCTCGGATCCACATCTCAGTAAATCCCGCATCGTGTAGCGGCTCACGACACCAGTTCTGTGTTTGTTTATTACTCTTCTTTGGCCTCCTGCGTAGTGTTCTTGTTTGGCCACGCCTCTTTTATCTTGCTCTTCTCGCAGCCTGACCATGGTTGAAGATTACCAGCATCGCTTCGTTCTCGTAAACGACTTACTTCTTGTAAAGCATTCAGAATGTCCGCCTTCCACAGTAGCCCTACCTGCAAGCCTGTCAGCCTGCTCATTCTCTTGAACACCCGCATGCCCTGGCACCAAGATGAAATTAATCTTTGCCAGCCGAGACCGCTCCAGACATAAGAAGAAGCAACAGATGAAGAAGTAGAATTGGATGCTTGCTTGCTTGCTTGTGTTCGCTGGCTGTGAACTCCAGCTCGAAGTCATGTATGCCGGATGAAGACATCCTGCTGTCCAACATCAGTGTGATGTCATACAGGACCTGAGGTTTGCCTGAGTATCGGTTGTCCTATGTCTGGCATATTGGTGTGCAGACTGGTGGTTCCTCGCCGTACAGACAGACACTCTCCGACTTTGGAGGAATCAACGATCCTACTGACTTTAGCCAGGACCCCAAAGGGACCTGTTGCCCAGGACGCTCGGCGAGGACGCGTCAGTATGTCTTGGCCAGTATAGAAGCCAGCCCTGGTGCCTTGGAAACACCTCTGCATCCCAGTAGAATTGGATGAAAACAGCTACCCAACTGAAGCCGCATGGGCTAAGCTTCCGTATCGCTCTCCACCTAGAACGAACCACCAAGTCGCCCACGACACATGAAATCAAAGACGACCGAGAAGATTCGAAAATAGACCAAGACGGTGAAATAAGTGGAACGCCAGGAAAGACGACAACAGGTAAAGCTCATTGAACGAAACAGCACCATATGACGGGGTGGGTACACAATTACTCCAGGTCTTAACAAGTGCGCGACTCTGTCCAGACATGAAAAACTACATCAAGAAAGCAACGAACACAATCAACCCATCAGAAGCCGGGAAGCTGACAACAAACAGCCCAATCTACGAAATAAACTACAAGCTACACCATAGAGGCCCCAATTATAGCCCTAAAAAAATCGAAGGCTGAAAAGAGGTATTCGTATCAAAAATTTGATTGGATTGGTTGACTAATAACGAACGGGAGTCTCCGTGGCGAAGTGGTCAAGCCGTCTGACTCGGGCTCTGAAGGTTGTTGGTTCGATTCAGGACTGCGTCCATCGGTTCACGAGTGCATATTTTTCGGCGGCTCATGGGGATCGTCGCTGGAGCTAATGAGTTCGTGCTTTGTGCGACGCTTTCCGCGCTGCGGAAAGAGACTAAGCCATACGGGATAAACCCGGTGCAATGAAGTCGATTCTGTCGAATTGTAACCGACTTTTTTGTTATAAGTAATAATTGTAAATGCACGTGTTTGTGAGAACAAGATATTTAGTAGTAGTAGGCCTCTTTCAGTCTTGAAGGACTATAGATTTGTGCCGCTGGGGAGGTACCTGACAGCACCGCTGGTAATTGTATAGTCCGATGCGAGAGTGACAATCTGTGTCAGTTTCCGCATCTGTAAGACGAAGCAGGCCCCGTTGTAAGTGACTGCGTTTTGAGCATGTGCCGCCTATTCTCAGTTTGCTGGATTAGATTGCGCTCAAAGAGCACCAGTCCGTTTAGTACATCTCTTCTCCACTAACATCTGTCTGTTGCAACTCTTTCCCACGTGTCTGGATCTATGCCAAGGGTTTTCATATCTTGTTTACACACATCCCTAATAATCGTAAATGGGGTCTTCTGATTGGCCTCTTTCCTGTGGCTAGTTCTCCGTATAGGAGATCTTTGGGAATACGTTCATCCTACATTCGAGATACGTGGCCCAGCCACCGGAGGCGTCTCTGCTTGAGGAGGGAGTGCACTGTGGTAATATCTGCTCTTTCAAGCACATGTTTGTTTGTTATGTGGTCTTTCCATGATATGCCCAAGATACGTCTCAGACATCTCATATGGAAGGAATTCAACTTTCATTCCTGTCTTGAGTACAGGGTCCAGGATTCAAACCCATAAAGTAGTGTGCTAACAACACAAGCTTTATATACTTGAAATTTTGTACGCTCTGTTAAACTATTATTCTCCCAAACTCTTTTAGTTAGCCTGGAAAATGTTGTGGCTGCCTTTCCAATGCGTCTGTCGATTTCTGTCTCTAATGAAAGATTATCTGATATTGTCGACCTCAAATAAACAAACTCGTGGACGACTTTCAATTCATAATTAGAAATTTTGATTGACGGAGGCGCACCAGCATCTTGTTCTATCACCTGTGTTTTATTTAGGCTGATGGTGAGCCCAAAGTCTTTGCAGGCAGCTGCAAAACGATCTATGAGCCGTTGGAGATCTTCTGCTGTATGAGAAGTCAGTGCTGCATCATCTGCAAAAAGAAGTTCTCTTATGCATCTTGATCTTATTTTGGTCTTTGCCTTGAGTCTTGGTGGATTAAAAAGTTTGCCATACAAGATCTTGTATGGAGGTATATGCCTTCAGTGGCAGTCCCAAATGCCGGCCTTAAGAGAACGGCGAAGAAGATACCAAAACGTGTAGGAGCAAGCACGCAGCCCTGCTTTTCTCCACTGCTGATGCTGAATGACTGGGATGTTGAGCCATCGAATAAAATGATCCCCTGCATGTTTTCGTGAAATGATTTCACGACACCAAGAAGGGTGGGTGGACATCCTATCTTTTCAAGGACCTTAAACAGGTCGTTTCTGCTCACGAGGTCAAATGCCTTTGTGAGATCGATGAAGGCAATATATAATGGCTTCCTCTGTTCTCTGCACTTCTCTTGGAGCTGCCGGAGTGAGAAAATCATATCCATGGTGGATCTGTTGGGTCTAAATCCGCACTGTGATTCGGGGTAGATTCTTTCAGTAAGAATGTGTAGCCTTTTAAGGATTACTCGAGATACAAGATATGTATAAACTATGAATGCACTATGAAACAAATATATGAAACACGCTGACAGTTTTGGGATATACTTTATGTAATGATGGAGAATTAAAAGAAATAGAGCGAGGTTGATGTTAGATGTTGGAATCACAATTTCAGAGAAAGATTCGAAGCATTTATCATAAAGACTACTGAACAATTATTGTGTGAAACGGAGCATAAATAAGGACACAGATTAGTGTTAATCACTTTTATCAATAGTGAAAGGTAGACAGTTTGTTGTGTGTTGGCGATGGATATCATCCCGATCCGTTTCAGAAGATAATTCCCAAAAGTACAGCTGATCACAACAAAACAGCGAGTGACAAGGTTAGTCAGTCAGTGAGGGAGTCGATTAGTTAGTGTGTGAGTATGAGAGCAAGTACGTAAGTGAGAGAGAGAGAGAGGGGGAGAGAGAGAGAGAGAGAGAGAGAGAGAGAGAGAGAGAGAGAGAGAGAGAGAGAGAGAGAGAAAGAGAGAGAGAGGGAGAGTGAGAGAGCTGAAATTACTGTGCGACTGCTGTCATATATTCTGAAGGGAGTGGGAAATCACTGTGGTGCATGCCCCATTTCTAATCAAAGAAGTTGGGCCCCATCCTCTTCTGTCTTCAATAACCCCAGAATATGACCCTCGAGTTATCTGCAGGCCTCGTCTTATTTAATTTTGTCTAGGAGATATAGATTATGGCCCTGGTGAGAATAATAAATACCAACTGGGATTCTGCCCATTCTCCAAGGATTCTTATAGCTCTTGAGCCCCCCTTTTTTGTTTATCAAATCTGAGGAAAGTCTGGAGAATTCTCTCAGCCTGATTTATATTAAGAAAGCATGGATATTGAGCAGTTGATAGACCTTGAGTCTCTCCCAATTTAATATTCCTTCATGAGTTAATTTGTTTTTAAACAATCAAACACATAACCAATCACAATAGATCTTGACAACTTGGTGTACACACATAAGATGGTGAATCACAGATAGGTTGAACTAATAATCAACATAAGATCAGTGACTGTTAATTATTTATTGAATCAGCCTGTGTCTTCTGGCCTGTCACATACATTTTCTATGTTGGTTTATACAAGATAAATTAGAAAAATGCATATAGGACCAATGTCACAGACCAACAACAAACAAGCATCAATACATGAGATGTCAATAAGAGTTGAAACATGGTATACATTTGAATGTTGTACATGTTAAGTGTGAAGATGATGAATCTATAATTAGGTACCAGTTCTTGAAAACTGAGTGTTGTGTGTTTTCTTTTTAAGATAGAGATAACCTTATGATTTGGAGGATTAGTGAGACGTGTACAGTAAGACAGTGACAAGAGTGAGGAAGTGTCAAGATGCATGTAAATAAATGACATACATTTATAACATTTCTATCACTCAATTGGGTTTGTAGTGTGTATAAATGGTTCTCTATGTTTTCCCAATTAACCAACTTCTTCTTCTTCTTTGTATAATAACTCCTTTCCCATTATCTGTTGTTGTTGTGTTGAGTGTTGGGTGGTGTGGTGTTGAGTGTGGGGTGGTGTGGGGTTGGTGTTTTTAAGTTGTGTTCAGTAATGAGTTAAGTCAACTTCTGGTGGTGGAGTTCCGCGAAGCACATCTTTTCTAATGTAATGCAGTTCATAAGTGCCCTTATCTAATTAAATTTTGACACAAATATAAATATTTATTCCATCAAACTCTATTTATTCAATAGATGAAGGAGAAAGGGAAGATTTGATGTCTCTTTCAGCTTTCTAAATTGAAAATAGACATAGATAAGTCTGTTTTAGAACAAGGCACTCATTCTAGTATACGAACTGTCATTTTAGCTGTAGATAGTGATAGCATTTTTAACAGTGTTTCTGCTGAAATGCACAAGATTGCTTTAGAATCATCACTTCGTACAGTTGTCCAGAATAGAATGTAGTAGTATTATGCACTTCTTAAAGTTAATAATTATCTCTAAGAATATCAGAGACTGCAGTATTCGAAGAGAGTAGTAGATTGTCAGTTGGCCCGGGAATCGGCTCTGCGTCGTCAGAATCTACTGTCGAGCATTTTTCACTTCAGAGGTTTTAATTTATAATAATATATTTCAATTGACATTACAAACACTGAATACCCTTCCTTGGCACTTGATACATCTGGTCATCAGTTCAATCAAAGGAGTAACAAGTTTACCTGGGATCCAGACATTCTGCCGTCCCTATTTGAAAATCGGTCACACTAGCTTTCACGTCTGTTCATCAGGCAGTTTGTAGAAAGAGTGCGCGATTAACATATTCTACGCGGGCTTTCGAATTGAGGCGTTGTCTCGTGTCTCTGTTTATCCAATGATCTCCTGAGTTTGGGCTGATGAAATGTTTCCTAGAATTGACGTCATCTGTCACATGTTCCAGTTTCAGTTTTGATGTTGCGTTAATTTTTAAGGTTTGGTTTCAGTTTGCGTTGGCATAGTCCATCTTATATATAAAAGGCGATCTCCGTCTGTCTCTGTCTGTATGTCCATATGTCCTTTATGCGCTCGCGAAAGGCCCATCCGATTGAGATGAAATTTTCTACACGTTTTCCTTTCATTCCAGCGCAGCCCACTGTGATATTTTTTTAGTGTGAAATAGGCTGCTTACCCAATATTATTTAATTTTCCATTTTTCATTATAATTTATATACAGCGAGGGGACTTAACTCTGTAAAAGTTATTTCAAGGGGCATAACTTTTCTGTATAACTTATAGTCATATTGTGGCATCGTTTTCAAAGATTTATAAACTCTTTGTCTATAGTTATATACCGGCATATGTGTTATAATAAACAATGATACAACCTTTAAGGCATTTTCAAAGTTTTCATAAAAATAATGCATAATGCATAACATTGTAACTCATCTTTTTATGCTTAAAGAATAAATAAATAATAGTTACCTTATCTCTATCAAGTTTGAAGATTTTATATTTCTTTACACTGTCGCCAACTCTAAGAAGACATGGAACAACTTCAGCCATTATTAAATCTACAGGCATATGCGTTATATTCCTCCTCCTCCTCCTCTCCCCTCCTCCACCTCCTACCCTCTTCCTCTTCCCCTCCCCCTCCTCCCTCTCCCTCCTCCATCCTCCTCTTCCCTCTTTCTCCTCCTCCTCCCTCTTCCTCCTCCTTCCTCCTCCTCTTTCCTCCTCCTCCCTCTTCCTCCCTCTTCCTCCTCCTGCCTCCTCGCCCTCCTCCCTCCTCCTAATCACTCCTCTTCCTTCCTCCTCCCTTCTCCTCCTCTCTCCTCTTACTCCCTCCTCCTCTTCCCTCCTCCTCTTCCTACGTCCTCCCCTCCTCCCTCCTCCTTCTTCTCCTCCCTCCTCCTCCTTCTCCTCCCTCTTCCTCCCTCCTTCTCCTCCCTCCCCCTCCTCCTCCCTCCTCCTCCATCTCCTCCTCCCTCCTCCTCATCCCTTCTCCTCCTCTCTTCTCCTCCTCCCTCCTCCCCCTCCTCCTCCTCCCTCTACCTCCTTCCTCCTCCTCCCTCCTCCTCCCTCCACATCCCTCCTCCTCCTCCCCCTCCTTTTCCTCCCTCCTCCTTCTCCCTCCTCCTTCTCCTTCCTCCTTCTCCCTCCGCCTCCTCCATCCTCCTCCTCTTTCCTCCTCCTCCCTCCTACTCCTCCTCCTCCCTCTCCTCCTCCCTCCTCCTCATGCGTTCTTCTCCTCCCTCCTTCTCCCTCCTCCTCCTTCCTCCTCCCTCTTCCTCCTCCCTCTTCCTCCTCCCTCCTCCCCTTCCTCCTCCCTCCTCCTCCCTCTTCCTTCTCCCCCTCCTCCTCCCCTCCTCCTCCTCCTCCCCTCCTCCTCCTCTCTCCTCCTCCTAATCCCTCCTCCTCCCTACTACTCCTCTTTCCTCCTCCCTCCTCTTCCCTCCTCCTCTCTCCGCCTATCTCTTCCTCCCTCCTACTCCTCCCTCCTCCTCCCTCCTCCACCTCCCTCTTCCTCCTCCCAGCTCCTAATCCTCCTTTTTCTTCTTCTTCTGCTGCTGTTGCCGCCGCTCCATTTACCCAAGTTAATTGTTGGGGAAGATGTAAAGATCTTTCAAGTGCTCTTTCTAATGCTTTTTGTAAGTTGGTCTTCGTTTATCTAAGGTTGTTCTAACTGCAACCAATAACAGACAGACAGACAGACAGACAGACAGACAGACAGAGAGTCGGGAACGGGAACTTATATGACTACTTATATGAATTAAATGAGATGCTCCCCATCAGGGGCTGGACGAAGCCGGGCCGGATCAGACAGACAGACAGATAGACAGACAGACAGATAGATAGTCGGGAACGGGAACGATAGCTTATATGACTACTTATATGAATTAAATGAGATGCTCCACACCAGGAGCTGGGCGATGCCGGGCCGGGTCAGACAGACAGACAGACAGACAGACAGACAGACAGACAGACAGACAGACAGATAGTCGGGAACGGGAACTTATATGACTACTTATATGAATTAAATGAGATGCTCCCCACCAAGGACTGGGCGAAGCCGGGCCGGGTCAGCTAGTTGTTTTATATTTTCCCCTCTTCCTTTGCATGCGTTCTTGTCAACTGAACAATGGCGGTTAGTGGTTATGCCACAACTGCATTGAACATTCGACATGTAGAGTATTTCCTCACTTAAACTTTGAGCAACTGAATATCTTAATTAGGGACAAAGCCTTCTTGGCACGCCCACAGGTTTATTGTATTTTGTCTTGTACCGATTGCATAGCTGAGTATGTATTGAGAAACAGTGACGTAATGGCAGTGATGATCATTCATGGTGATGTCAGCAGGAGAAGAGTTCCTTGAACGTCTGTCTGTATTTTGAACTCATCTTATAGTAAAAGGAAATATTAATACTGGAGTTGATGTTCTCCAGCAACATGGCAACAGACCATAGACTAGAGTAAATATTGTAATATCTGCCGCCTTCAGTGAATTCTGGCTCTAAGAAGGTCGTTATACATAGAATTACAGACGGGGTGTAGCATAAGATTAATATACCAGCAATGAGTACAACCATTTTAACTGTAGATCTGTCTCGCTGGCTCACAGACTCTGACTTCCCTTGTTGTACATTCACTGTTTTAAGCCATTCACTTTTCTGTCCGAGCTTGTGCACAAGGATTAGTGTCAGCACTATGACAGCCAGGAAAGCCAGTACCCCAGAAATTGCTTGGATAAAATACGACGACGCAATGACAAGGCTTTTGTATTTTCTGAAAGCTAACCCGAGAAGAGTTCTGTTGCTTGCTGCATGAAACTTCCAGTCTAAATATGTTGTACTAAACGAAGGGAGGAAAGTCACACTTGTCATGAGATAGATTAAAATCAATGTAGCGGTTGTTCTCTTCGGTGTTATAATCTGCTTGATGTGTAAAGGGAACGCTATACACAAACATCTCTCGGCTGTGATATAGACAGTGATGAAGAATGTAACTCTAGTGAAGAGAACACGAACTAGCCTCGCTGCCATGAACTGTACCTCCGAGTACACCATTGGCAGATCCAGTGCCACAAACAACGGGTTCACGTAGATGTTAGATATCTGCTGAAACACTAGACTACACAAATCTGAAATGGCCAGTGAGAAAAAACTAATGTTGATGGTCGTGGTCAGTCCTTGCCTATAAAATATTATCAAGTTAATGACGTTTCCTGCTATCCCTAAAGCACTAACTATACTGCATAGAAAAACGTAATTAATTAGAGTAATAGAATACTGCTGGATACTGGTAATATAGATAATACTAGAAGCTTGTATGAGTACTGGTGTAAATTCGGTCGGTGTGGAAGTGTTACACGAGCCAACAAACAATTCCATTATAGGTTAACAGGTAACAATGTCAGGAACAGACACTGTTACAGCTTCTACTTCTTAACACTGTGTCAAAACATCAAACGATGCAGTTAGCCCCTTCAAAAATCATTTAAGCCATTGGTAAAAGCCACGCCCTACTATAGTAATCGTACATACCCAGGTCAATAATATAAGAAACAAAATAAACCAATATTTATGCATAACCTAAATAATGTATGACACGCACATAAGCGACAAACGGTGTCATAATCTACATAATGGAGCTGTGCTAGTTCACATGTGTCTACGATGGTCCCGGGTAACGTGATCGTACAATTATAGTTTGAACGTTTGTACTATATATATATATATATATAATGTGTTCTAATTTTAAAGTTTCTTGTTCTAAGTGCAGCACTGTTCAATATAGCTGCATTATCCTGTTTAATCAAATTCAACTGCTTACAATTCCAGCGATTACAGATAATAATATCAATGACATACATATCATCTAACACAATTTACTAATCTTCTCGCTGTCATCGATAGTTAATTTTTGTGTCCGCGACAATTAACTAGAATGACTAGGTGTCATGTCTTTGTATCGAGCAAGTTTGTAAAGTAGCAATATGTGTAACGAAATCTATAATGTATTCTCGCTTTCAGATTAATTTCCGTTGTACTGTGTTCGGGAATAATGTTAGCATTATTTCATGCTGTGATATATATTTCCCAAAGTGCGTTTAACTGATGCTTTTCATAATGTGTTACTGGCGATTCAGCCTTGTTCTGTGACATATCTTTACTGTTGCCATTACACAATTATGTAATCTACTCGTTCACTGTTCACACATAATTCATGTCATCAGTTTTGTATTTTCCTGAAAATAGAGATCTTATCACTTAGCATTTGTAACATGTCGTTCACCAGATAGGGTAAATTGTGTCATCGTGTTGTGTCGGATGCCAGTTGGACAAATACATGCTTTGATTTGGGTTTATGCTATCTGGGTGCCTGAGAGACATAAGCGGCAAGCTAGAATATGTTTATTTCCAGCCATTATACATCACTAAGATAGAGACGCAATCTATGGCAATGTCATTAATAGGCACAGGTTCACATATGAGTCTCTAGGAACTATATCCGCCACTACTGTAGTGTCCTATGTCCACATAAGACACCATCTTGATTCATAATAGCAGAAATATAGTCACTTAGTGTATGTGAAGAATAATAAAAGTTGAATTACGTCGTGTGTGTGTGTGTGTGTGTGTGTGTGTGTGCGTGCGTGTGTGTGTGTGTGTTTGTGTGTGTGTGTGTGTGTGTGTGTTTACACTAGTGTAGAAGGAACCGCTCCACAAATAAAACGTATACATGAACCAGGATTTAACCATATTGTGCAATGATTATTTTCGAACCTTTGATTTATTAAGACCGGGATCTTCTTCTTCCTCTTCTTCTTCTTTGCGATCATCCGGAGTGTTTTTTTCTACTTCAGATGTGATTGCGGTGTGTCTCGTTAAGCACCCTTGGGCCGAATCCCTTAGGCCAACACATCCGACTTTTAGCGTGCATTTTTGACAGGTTATCATTCCTGTGGGACTCTCACTTTTATGATGCTGCCCACATCCAGCTTGTCAAGTTGGAACGTTCGAATGCTTCACGATCAGCCCTCAAGGGAAGGCAGGGACAGTCCATGGCATTTTCCACCATCCAGGGTGGCTTCCATAGTTGCAGAGCCGACACATAGCGCCCTGGTGCTGGACTCACCGAGGGAATCGTCACGTCCTGCTCATGGCTGCTTTAATTCCTTACTTTGATATATTGGGCATATCGTTCAACACGAGCCTTTCCAGCACTGCAGAAGGTATCCACTCAGCGAGTTTTCAATTCTGGCATGTGCTTGTCGATGTACCCGTCAGAGCTGTTCCGGGCACAACGGACATTCGGAAACTAGCTAGTAAGAGCTTTTCCGGATACGAGCTATTCGGCAAACTAGTTAGTCAGAGCTGTTCCTAGCATGAAAGGCATTTCACTCTGACGTTTTTTGCGTTGTTTCTGATTTACTTGCACCCGTAGGCCAGCGCATCCGACTTCAGCTGGCAATTTTACGGGTTTGCCTTCCCAGGGTTTAGAGAGACGTTAGACTGTTAGTGCTGTGTTGTCGCCCACATCTCAGCTGGTCAAGGTAGAACGGTCAACGACATCACGGCCAACCCTCAAGGGAAGGCAGGGGCAAACCATGGACATTCCCCCGCTATCCAAGGAGGCTTCCATAATTGCAGAGCCGGCACATATTGCTCTAAGACTGGGCTCATCCGAGGAGTTGCCACGTCCTGCTCATGGCTGCTTTAATTCCTCACTTCCATGTATTGGGCATTTCGCTTGCCACTGTACGCTCAAGCACACACCAGGAACGGTCAGTTTGCGGGCGACATCCACTAGAGGTAAGCTTTCACTTTTGACTTCGGACCACGCAATGGATTCGCTAGCCGTGCGTTCCATTTCGTGTCATTGAGACGTTTTTCCACCTTTGTCTACTCTCTCTTTGTCTACTGCGTGCCCAATTGGTTACCCTTTTAAAATAAAGTTTATTCGTTCATTCGTTCGTTCGTTCTCTATGAGTATTCGGTACAGACAATTTTCGTAACCATTTCGTGCAACATTTTCTACCTTTTGTTCTCGCTCACGAGGTAGGCTACATGTGCTGCCGGCTCAGCACCTTACCTCCGTGCACCTGCGAGAAACGGCCAGGCCTCATTTGTGGCAGATGAGTGCCTTTGAACAAGTATCTGAACTAAGCATGTAGCGTGCTCAGCATCTCACCTCCATTTTTCGGTTGGGGGGTATCGGCCTGGCTCTCACATCCGAGGGTTTATGGCTTAGAGGCGTTCAGCCATATCCCTCGAATGGGAGCCTTAGTGTATGTGTTTGGGCCTCTAAATAGCGGCATCGTGCAACTGATTTAGACTTTGACTGCTATCCTCAGTCTTACCTGCAGAGCAGCAGGTTGTGTTTCGCTTAGTCTGGTCCCTATCCCAAGGCCTGTCCGACATGTAGTTTTGTTTCCGTCGACAATGCGCTTGGGTTACTTGGACACGCAACAAACCGCGACAAGGTGGAGACACATCGGGGGGGGGGGGGGGGGGGGGGGGGGTTGCAGACGGGGATATGAGAAGCGCATTTCTCCCCCCTTGGCCACAGGGCCGGCCAATTACTGACGTAAAATTGCCTTATTTCATGGCAAACAGCTAGTAATGCTGCGATTTATTGCAGCGTCCTGCAAATAATATACATTTAACTATGCGAAATGTAGGGAACCGCGGCAGCGTAATGGAACAGACGCTCGCCTGCCTTCCCAGAGGTCATGAGTTCACAACCCCATGGGGACTCATCTCATCTCATCATGTTCCTCTTGTACTTTGCTGTGTCGAGGTGAAGTATAAACATCGTGAGAGTGTCCGATTATGGGCTTCTGTCGCCAGTCGTCCCTAGGGGGGAAGTGGAGTCAACAGGCACACTGTTTAAAATCCTTTTCCTTAGCTTGGGCTTCTGCCGGACCTTTGTCTACAAACCCCCTGTCAGTCTTAGGTACACTATCTCTCTCTCTCTCTCTTCTTCTTCTTCTTCTTCTTCTTCTTCTTCTTCTTCTTCTTCTTCTTCTTTTCTTCTTCTTCTTCTTCTTCTTCTTCTTCTTCTTCTTCTTCTTCTTCTTCTTCTTCTTCTTCTTCTTCTTCTTCTTCTTCTTCTTCTTCTTCTTCTTCTTCTTACCACTAAACAATACCCTTCATATTCCTCCAGAACGTACCCACACAAGACTGTATTTTAACAAATGATACAGTAAAACATTTAATACAGAAAAGTGTCACGTGTGTGTGTGTGTGTGTGTGCACTGTTTGCGTGTGGAAATATGTTGTATTTTCTATGGTGTATGCGAGAAGAGATCAGTGAGCTCAGGATCGTTATTCATCATGTTAGGCCATGCCACATCACACCACAGTAAGTTCGGAACAGGTCTCACCGAATGAAGCATCTCCCCGAATAATGGTTGACTTCTTGGAGTTAATCATGTATAGTCTGGGTGACTGTTCTCCAATACTGAATATGGCCTATTAATGTCCATGAATCAGGAACACACTATGTACCTATTATGTTCCTTAAAACCTTGATACCGACGAAGATCTCCTTATATCTCACATTAGTTTAAAGAAAAACTTTCAGACCGGTTGCCGAATGTTACTGAATGAATGTCTTTACTCTGCAACCTCTCTACAACCTAATAGTTATCGTCACTCGACATAGTCATAGTTACTGTAAAATCACTGTTGTTCCACCTATCTACTTAATATTGTCATTGTCTATGGAGGTGTTAATAGTTTCATAAAAACAACTGCCTTATGCACTCAATTACTGCTACACTGGCCCTTTCAGGATAACCCTCCTGATTTCTATGAGTTTATAATTTTTGGAACGATGTCCCATTTCCGAGGCCATTTAATATAACTGCACTCAGTGTGGACTGCTATTTTTCTCCTCTCCCAGCTGTCCCTAATTTCTCCGGTACAGTAAAATATCACTCAGTGTGACTGGCATTGTTCACACCTAGTAGTAATACTTTCTTTCTGTTAAACAGTTAAACCTGGGGAAAATAAAACATTCTGTGAGAGAAAAACCTATTCGAATCCACTGTGTGTGATTATAGGCCAAAGGCCACTCAGATCATTAGCTTGATGTTTAGTCACTTTGTGTAGTTACAAGATTGTTTTTTTTTTCTTTGTGGTTGCAAAAAAACCGAGTCCACTCGGCTTAAAATCTAGAATGGTACGTTTTATTCCACCATAAAAATCTCGCCATCAAAAACATGGCCCAGGTTTGAAATCATATTTCTCTTGTGGATCTAGGATTCCTTCTTTGGGTAAGATGTGAAACTCATGATATGGCAGCTGTTGACCAAATCTCGTGGATCGTCAGCGTAATCAAACACCAGCCATGTTGTTGGTTTCAGATCCGTGCTGTGAGATAGATTTTTCTGTTTCTTGGGATTGTGGTTTGATGTGGTAAGGATGCGGGGGACAGAGTGGCTTTGAACATGATCTCTTGTCCCAGCGAGGATCGATTAGGTTTCTGTAGTGGATACATTTCTTTTGTACGTTATGAAACTTCAAAAAAAAAAAAAAAAAACAATTCTTTAGATGTTTCACTTTCTCTGTCTGTCTCTCGCTCGCCTCAAACAAGTTTTCTTCTGCGTGTCCCTCTCTCTTCCTCTCCACTCTCTCTTTCTCTATCTCAAAATACTATCTCAACATGTTCCCTTCCATTTCGAGTCTCTCATAATTTCATTCAATGAACCATTCTCTGTTCTATGTGTCAGATTCTCCCCATGTTCCCCCGTTCAATCGCTCTAACACTTCTCCCCTCTCTCTCGTCTCTCGGTTTCACCACTGTCTCCTTTTCACCCCTCTCTATTTTTCTGTTCCTTCTGACGTGCTCTCAATATCGCCTGCGGCACACGTTTACTTTTATTACAACAAACAACAACAACAACTACTATCTACTACTACTACTACTACGACTACTACTACTTATACTAATACTACTACTATACTACTATACTACTACTACTACTACTACTACTACTACGACTTACTACTATCGCTAGTACTATTTATTACTACTACAAAACTGCCACGGACGATCAAAAGGACAACAACAAGTAAAAAATGACTGTTACGCAACTACAAACTATAAAGAATAAACCACAATACTACCGCTGCCTCTATGGAAACAAAAAACAAACCATGACCAAAACAATACCAAAACTATAATACAATCACTACAAATTAACAACAGGACACCAATGACAAACGCGGACCGATTTCTGTGCTACCAATTTCATTCGCTTACTTAGAACCTTGAGTTAAAAGAAACACCTTTAATCCTCAACTTATACCGCCCGAACAGCAAAACACCTAGATAGAAATAGCTCGAAACTCGCAAACTCCGAAGTCAATGGACCTGAAGAAAATTACTGCTGAAAACTCTACGAACATATACCTTCTTGATGGATTTTCCTTTTACCCAATGAAACATCTGAGAGCAATTTTGTGGTCATCCAGCCGGAAATAAGGTGTGATTTAGTCAATAATTTTAAAGCCATTTCCATCTTTACTATAAGGAAATGGAGCTAAGGACGCAGAAGAAAAAGGTGAATGCAGTTAGTGAATCGTGGCTCGACTGCTTCCGTTATTGGACAGGATAACTAGAGATGACCAGGTATTGCTATGTACCCAGCCAGTGATTTTGCGAGATGGTGGCTGTGTTACTGCGGCTCAGGATGGTAGAGATGGTTGCAAACCGTTTTGTGGTTGATTGGGGTGGGCGTAGAATGTTAATGTTGCCGTCTCATTGCGGTCTGTCACCGGGAAAACTAACGTCTTTTCTTTACCCTGGGTACAAAGAAGTACAGGAAATATGGAATAATAATAATAATAATAAAATACTAATAATAATATTGACTTTCTCTCTTTGTTCTGACTGCTCCCATATCGGTTACTGACTTTGCCTCTCTTATTCCCCCCTTCTTCTCTCTCTAACTCCCCCATCTCCTATTTCTCCATATAAGTGTGCCTTTCTTCCATCTCCTTGCTCTCTTTCTGATTCTTTCCTCTCTCTTTTTGTTGTCTGCTCCTATTCGGGGCTCCTCATCTCTCTTTCTAACCCCTCTTTTTATCACTAATCTTCTATTCTCTCTTTATGACATCTTCTTTTTTCTCTTTTATTAGTTTATCCTCTCGATCTGTCCGACATTTTTATTGTCCAATTTATGACTTCGTTCTCATATCTTTTGATTCAGTTATTTTCGGACTTCCCCTGTCTCTTTACACTCTCCGTCTCTTTTTATGATTACCTCTCTTCTTCTTCTTGTTGTTTTGTTCTTGTTCCTTGTTCTGTCTTGTTTTGTTTTGTGTTGTTGTTGTTGTTGTTGTTGTTGTTGTTCTTCTTCTTCTTCTTTTATCTTTCTTTTTCTTCTTCTTCTTATTCATTATTCTTCTTCTTCTCTTATTATTCTTATTCTTCTCTTATCTCTCCTTCCCTCCTCCTCCCCTCCTCCTCCTCCATTTCTACACTCTTCTTCTTTTCGTCTCTTGTTTCTTCTTCTTCTTCTTCTTCTTCTTCTTCTCTTCTTCTTCTTCTTCTTCGTCTTCTTCTTCTTCTTCTGCGTTCTTTTCCACTTCTCCTCTTGTAAAAAAAAAAAAAGGCAAGAAGAGAAAAGAGACAGGCAGAGGAGGGGGGAGAGGAAGACGAAGATAGAAGAGACACGAAGCAAAAAAAGAGGAAAAGCGGACTACGGACCGAAACGCAAGCCCGCGAGGAAGAGAGAAGAAGATGAAAGAGGAGACGCGACGAAAGAAGGCAGCTAAGGAAGGCAGACGCGGGCCGACGAAGCACGGGACGAAAGAGGCCGGCGCGGACGCCGCCGAAGAACAAGACACGAAGAACGCGAGTCACAGGGCAGCCGAAGGCTACGCAGCGAGCCGCGGGACGACAGCAAAGACGAGAAAAGAAGAAGAGGGAGACGGCCGAACGAGACGAAGAAGGAGGAAGACGAACGAAGCCGAGGAGAAGGAAAGAGGAAGAAACGACGGAGAAAAACGAAAAAGAGAGAAAAGAAAAGAAAGGAAGAAGAAAGACGATAGAAGAAAGGAGAAGAAGAGAGGATAAGACGCAGAACAACGAAGCAAGAAAGAGAAAGCAAGAGCAGAAGAAAAGAAGAAGACAGAAAGAGAACGAAAGCAGAAACAGCAGGCGCAGAACGAAGAAGGAGAAAGACGAAGGAAGAATGGCCGAAGGGAAAGAAGACGAAGAAAAAGAGAAGAAGAAGGAGAAGAGAATCAAGAAGAGTAGGAAGAGAAGGATAGCAATGCGCAAGAAGGAGGGAGGAGCCGAAAAGCAGGATAACGAGCCTAAAGAAGGAAGACGAAAAAGAAGCAGAAAGGAGGACGAAGAAAGGAAGAAAAGGAAGAAATACGAAATGCCGAACGAAGACGAAAGAGGAAGGTATAACCGACCTCCTAAGAATACTCATAAGAATCCTCAGCCTAATCGATAATCCTCCTCCAATCCCTCCTCCTCCCTACTACTCCTCTTTCCTCCTCCCCCTCTTCCCTCCTCCTCTCTCTCCGCCTATCTCTTCCTCCCTCCTACTCCTCCCTCCTCCTCCCTCCCTCCACCTCCCTCTTCCTCCTCCCAGCTCCTAATCCTCCTTTTCTTCTTCTTCTGCTGCTGTTGCCGCCGCTCCATTTACCCAAGTAATTGTTGGGGAAGATGTAAAGATCTTTCAAGTGCTCTTTCTAATGCTTTTTGTAAGTTTGGTCTTCGTTTATCTAAGGTTGTTCTAACTGCAACCAATAACAGACAGACAGACAGACAGACAGACAGACAGACAGAGAGTCGGGAACGGGAACTTATATGACTACTTATATGAATTAAATGAGATGCCCCCCATCAGGGGCTGGACGAAGCCGGGCCGGATCAGACAGACAGACAGATAGACAGACAGACAGATAGATAGTCGGGAACGGGAACGATAGCTTATATGACTACTTATATGAATTAAATGAGATGCTCCACACCAGGAGCTGGGCGATGCCGGGCCGGGTCAGACAGACAGACAGCCAGACAGACAGACAGACAGACAGACAGACAGACAGATAGTCGGGAACGGGAACTTATATGACTACTTATATGAATTAAATGAGATGCTCCCCACCAAGGACTGGGCGAAGCCGGGCCGGGTCAGCTAGTTGTTTTATATTTTCCCCTCTTCCTTTGCATGCGTTCTTGTCAACTGAACAATGGCGGTTAGTGGTTATGCCACAACTGCATTGAACATTCGACATGTAGAGTATTTCCTCACTTAAACTTTGAGCAACTGAATATCTTAATTAGGGACAAAGCCTTCTTGGCACGCCCACAGGTTTATTGTATTTTGTCTTGTACCGATTGCATAGCTGAGTATGTATTGAGAAACAGTGACGTAATGGCAGTGATGATCATTCATGGTGATGTCAGCAGGAGAAGAGTTCCTTGAACGTCTGTCTGTATTTTGAACTCATCTTATAGTAAAAGGAAATATTAATACTGGAGTTGATGTTCTCCAGCAACATGGCAACAGACCATAGACTAGAGTAAATATTGTAATATCTGCCGCCTTCAGTGAATTCTGGCTCTAAGAAGGTCGTTATACATAGAATTACAGACGGGGTGTAGCATAAGATTAATATACCAGCAATGAGTACAACCATTTTAACTGTAGATCTGTCTCGCTGGCTCACAGACTCTGACTTCCCTTGTTGTACATTCACTGTTTTAAGCCATTCACTTTTCTGTCCGAGCTTGTGCACAAGGATTAGTGTCAGCACTATGACAGCCAGGAAAGCCAGTACCCCAGAAATTGCTTGGATAAAATACGACGACGCAATGACAAGGCTTTTGTATTTTCTGAAAGCTAACCCGAGAAGAGTTCTGTTGCTTGCTGCATGAAACTTCCAGTCTAAATATGTTGTACTAAACGAAGGGAGGAAAGTCACACTTGTCATGAGATAGATTAAAATCAATGTAGCGGTTGTTCTCTTCGGTGTTATAATCTGCTTGATGTGTAAAGGGAACGCTATACACAAACATCTCTCGGCTGTGATATAGACAGTGATGAAGAATGTAACTCTAGTGAAGAGAACACGAACTAGCCTCGCTGCCATGAACTGTACCTCCGAGTACACCATTGGCAGATCCAGTGCCACAAACAACGGGTTCACGTAGATGTTAGATATCTGCTGAAACACTAGACTACACAAATCTGAAATGGCCAGTGAGAAAAAACTAATGTTGATGGTCGTGGTCAGTCCTTGCCTATAAAATATTATCAAGTTAATGACGTTTCCTGCTATCCCTAAAGCACTAACTATACTGCATAGAAAAACGTAATTAATTAGAGTAATAGAATACTGCTGGATACTGGTAATATAGATAATACTAGAAGCTTGTATGAGTACTGGTGTAAATTCGGTCGGTGTGGAAGTGTTACACGAGCCAACAAACAATTCCATTATAGGTTAACAGGTAACAATGTCAGGAACAGACACTGTTACAGCTTCTACTTCTTAACACTGTGTCAAAACATCAAACGATGCAGTTAGCCCCTTCAAAAATCATTTAAGCCATTGGTAAAAGCCACGCCCTACTATAGTAATCGTACATACCCAGGTCAATAATATAAGAAACAAAATAAACCAATATTTATGCATAACCTAAATAATGTATGACACGCACATAAGCGACAAACGGTGTCATAATCTACATAATGGAGCTGTGCTAGTTCACATGTGTCTACGATGGTCCCGGGTAACGTGATCGTACAATTATAGTTTGAACGTTTGTACTATATATATATATATATATAATGTGTTCTAATTTTAAAGTTTCTTGTTCTAAGTGCAGCACTGTTCAATATAGCTGCATTATCCTGTTTAATCAAATTCAACTGCTTACAATTCCAGCGATTACAGATAATAATATCAATGACATACATATCATCTAACACAATTTACTAATCTTCTCGCTGTCATCGATAGTTAATTTTTGTGTCCGCGACAATTAACTAGAATGACTAGGTGTCATGTCTTTGTATCGAGCAAGTTTGTAAAGTAGCAATATGTGTAACGAAATCTATAATGTATTCTCGCTTTCAGATTAATTTCCGTTGTACTGTGTTCGGGAATAATGTTAGCATTATTTCATGCTGTGATATATATTTCCCAAAGTGCGTTTAACTGATGCTTTTCATAATGTGTTACTGGCGATTCAGCCTTGTTCTGTGACATATCTTTACTGTTGCCATTACACAATTATGTAATCTACTCGTTCACTGTTCACACATAATTCATGTCATCAGTTTTGTATTTTCCTGAAAATAGAGATCTTATCACTTAGCATTTGTAACATGTCGTTCACCAGATAGGGTAAATTGTGTCATCGTGTTGTGTCGGATGCCAGTTGGACAAATACATGCTTTGATTTGGGTTTATGCTATCTGGGTGCCTGAGAGACATAAGCGGCAAGCTAGAATATGTTTATTTCCAGCCATTATACATCACTAAGATAGAGACGCAATCTATGGCAATGTCATTAATAGGCACAGGTTCACATATGAGTCTCTAGGAACTATATCCGCCACTACTGTAGTGTCCTATGTCCACATAAGACACCATCTTGATTCATAATAGCAGAAATATAGTCACTTAGTGTATGTGAAGAATAATAAAAGTTGAATTACGTCGTGTGTGTGTGTGTGTGTGTGTGTGTGTGTGCGTGCGTGTGTGTGTGTGTGTTTGTGTGTGTGTGTGTGTGTGTGTGTTTACACTAGTGTAGAAGGAACCGCTCCACAAATAAAACGTATACATGAACCAGGATTTAACCATATTGTGCAATGATTATTTTCGAACCTTTGATTTATTAAGACCGGGATCTTCTTCTTCCTCTTCTTCTTCTTTGCGATCATCCGGAGTGTTTTTTTCTACTTCAGATGTGATTGCGGTGTGTCTCGTTAAGCACCCTTGGGCCGAATCCCTTAGGCCAACACATCCGACTTTTAGCGTGCATTTTTGACAGGTTATCATTCCTGTGGGACTCTCACTTTTATGATGCTGCCCACATCCAGCTTGTCAAGTTGGAACGTTCGAATGCTTCACGATCAGCCCTCAAGGGAAGGCAGGGACAGTCCATGGCATTTTCCACCATCCAGGGTGGCTTCCATAGTTGCAGAGCCGACACATAGCGCCCTGGTGCTGGACTCACCGAGGGAATCGTCACGTCCTGCTCATGGCTGCTTTAATTCCTTACTTTCGATATATTGGGCATATCGTTCAACACGAGGCCTTTCCAGCACTGCAGAAGGTATCACTCAGCGAGTTTTCAATTCTGGCATGTGCTTGTCGATGTACCCGTCAGAGCTGTTCCGGGCACAACGGACATTCGGAAACTAGCTAGTAAGAGCTTTCCGGATACGAGCTATTCGGCAAACTAGTAGTCAGAGCTGTTCCTAGCATGAAAGGCACTTTCACTCTGACGTTTTTTGCGTTGTTTCTGATTACTTGCACCCGTAGGCCAGCGCATCCGACTTCAGCTGGCAATTTTTACGGGTTTGCCTTCCCAGGGTTTAGAGAGTACGTTAGACTGTTAGTGCTGTGTTGTCGCCCACATCTCAGCTGGTCAAGGATAGAACGGTCAACGACATCACGGCCAACCCTCAAGGGAAGGCAGGGGCAAACCCATGGACATTCCCCCCGCTATCCAAGGAGGCTTCCATAATTGCAGAGCCGGCACATATTGCTCTAAGACTGGGCTCAATCCGAGGAGTTGCCACGTCCCTGCTCATGGCTGCTTTAATTCCTCACTTCCATGTATTGGGCATTTCGCTTGCCACCTGTACGCTCAAGCACACACCAGGAACGGTTCAGTTTGCGGGCGACATCCACTAGAGGTAAGCTTTCACTTTTGACTTCGGACCACGCAATGGATTCGCTAGCCGTGCGTTCCATTTCGTGTCATTGAGACGTTTTTCCACCTTTGTCTACTCTCTCTTTGTCTACTGCGTGCCCAATTGGTTACCCTTTTAAAATAAAGTTTATTCGTTCATTCGTTCGTTCGTTCTCTATGAGTATCGGTACAGACAATTTTCGTAACCATTTCGTGCAACATTTTTACCTTTTGTTCTCGCTCACGAGGTAGGCTACATGTGCTGCCGGTCTCAGCACCTTACTCCGTGCACCTGCGAGAAACGGCCAGGCCTCATTTGTGGCAGATGAGGCCTTTTGAACAAGTATCTGAACTAAGCATGTAGCGTGCTCAGCATCTCACCTCCATTTTTTCGGTTGGGGGGTATCGGCCTGGCTCTCACATCCGAGGGTTTATGGCTTAGAGGCGTTCAGCCATATCCCTCGAATGGGAGCCTTAGTGTATGTGTTTGGGCCTCTAAATAGCGGCATCGTGCAACTGATTTAGACTTTGACTGCTATCCTCAGTCTTACCTGCAGAGCAGCAGGTTGTGTTTCGCTTAGTCTGGTCCCTATCCCAAGGCCTGTCCGACATGTAGTTTTTGTTTCCGTCGACAATGCGCTTGGGGTTACTTGGACACGCAACAAACCGCGACAAGGTGGAGACACATCGGGGGGGGGGGGGGGGGGGGGGGGGGGTTGCAGACGGGGATATGAGAAGCGCATTCTCCCCCCTTGGCCACAGGGCCGGCCAATTACTGACGTAAAATTGCCTTATTTCATGGCAAACAGCTAGTAAATGCTGCGATTTATTGCAGCGTCCTGCAAATAATATACATTTAACTATGCGAAATGTAGGGAACCGCGGCAGCGTAATGGAACAGACGCTCGCCTGCCTTCCCAGAGGTCATGAGTTCACAACCCCATGGGGACTCATCTCATCTCATCATGTTCCTCTTGTACTTTGCTGTGTCGAGGTGAAGTATAAACATCGTGAGAGTGTCCGATTATGGGCTTCTGTCGCCAGTCGTCCCTAGGGGGGAAGTGGAGTCAACAGGCACACTGTTTAAAATCCTTTTCCTTAGCTTGGGCTTCTGCCGGACCTTTGTCTACAAACCCCCTGTCAGTCTTAGGTACACTATCTCTCTCTCTCTCTTCTTCTTCTTCTTCTTCTTCTTCTTCTTCTTCTTCTTCTTTCTTCTTCTTCTTCTTCTTCTTCTTTCTTCTTCTTCTTCTCTTCTTCTTCTTCTTCTTCTTCTTCTTCTTCTTCTTCTTCTTCTTCTTCTTCTTCTTCTTCTTCTTCTTCTTCTTCTTCTTCTTACCACTAAACAATACCCTTCATATTTCCTCCAGAACATACCCACACAAGACTGTATTTTAACAAATGATAAAATAAAACATTTAATACAGAAAAGTGTCACGTGTGTGTGTGTGTGTGCACTGTTTGCGTGTGGAAATATGTAGTATTTTCTATGGTGTATGTGAGAAGAGATCAGTGAGCTCAGGATCGTTATTCATCATGTTAGGCCATGCCACATCACACCACAGTAAGTTCGGAACAGGTCTCACCGAATGAAGCATCTCTCCGAATAATGGTTGACTTCTTGGAGTTAATCATATATAGTCTGGGTGACTGTTCTCCAATACTGAATATGGCCTATTAATGTCCATGAATCAGGAACACACTATGTACCTATTATGTTCCTTAAAATCCTGATACCGACGAAGATCTCCTTATATCTCACATGAGTTTAAAGAAAACTTTCAGACCGGTTGCCGAATGTTACTGAATGAATGTCTTTACTCTGCAACCTCTCTACAACCTAATAGTTATCGTCACTCGACATAGTCATAGTTACTGTAAAATCACTGTTGTTCCACCTCTCTACTTAATATTGTCATTGTCTATGGAGGTGTTAATAGTTTCATAAAAACAACTGCCTTGGGCACTCAATCACTGCTACACTGGCCCTTTCAGGATAACACTCCTGATTTCTATGAGTTTATAATTTTTGGAACGATGTCCCATTTCCGAGGCCATTTAATATAACTGCACTCAGTGTGACTGCTATTTTTCCTCCTCTCCCAGCTGTCCTTAATTTCTCCGGTACAGTAAAATATCACTCAGTGTGACTGGCATTGTCCACACCTAGTAGTAATACTTTCTTTCTGTTAAACAGTTGAACCTGGTGAAAATAAAACATTCTGTGAGAGAAAAACCTATTCGAATCCACTGTGTGTGATTATAGGCCAAAGGCCACTCAGACATGTATCCTGGTTAACCTAGAACTACACTCTAGCATAAAGGCACAATAGTTCTTCACATTTGGGTGGTAAGGAAAAGGAAAGACCAAACGGACAAACACAGGAGCCCCAGTAGGCCTCCCTACCGGAATATCCCACCATTTACATTTCCCCTATTCCCCCAGCCATCCCAAATCTCACCGAATATCATCCCATTACACTGGTGTTACCCTGCCGAGTGAAATGATATATCACTCTACCTCTTTTAAGCTAGGCATCAGCCAGCTGCGGCCGACGCTCCTAGACTACATTCACACAACACACTATCTCAATGTTCTAGTCCTAAGCTTTATTTAATACTAGACTACCTTATGCTAGTGTTCCTGTTCGGAGTCGGAATTCACAATTCATCACAGTTTCCAAAACACAGGAGACCCCGTAAATCCTCTTCTCCATTAGAACTAGGAACACAAAAACACTCCCGTTATCTGTAGTTCATCCACAGACTGAACGCAAGTTTCGTTAACTTCAAACAGCTTAAATATGTTGTTCGAGTGACGTCACTCACGTAACCGGACTTCAATCAAGACGGCACCGCCCCCCTTCTCCATTCTCCTGAGATCCGGGCAAACAGAATGCCGACGTTTCCCTTTGATCTCGGGACTTCTCCAGGAATCCCGGTGGTGTCTGAAATTGGGAACATATTTCTCCACATCAAATAGTTGTGGCGCCTAGCGATGGCGGCTTCAGGCCTTTCATCAATTCTGGATCTGAATTCTCCGGTATTATGTGACAGCTTCACATATCGATATTCCCATGGACTCTGCTATTCCCTCCGTCCAACGTTTACGTGGTCGGCCTCTTCCTCTGTTTCCATCTGGTCTGTACATCATTGCTTGTTGTGGTATGCTGTTGGATGGTAAAATACTTGCATGGTCAAACCATTTGACTTGCTGCTTTCTAATAAAATCTAGTGCTGCTTTAACCCCCACTTTAGTCCTGATATCTTTATTTCTGATCTTGTCTCTTCTTGATACGTTGAGTATTCTTCTCAGGAATCTCATTTCTGTTGTAGTGATTTTTCTGTTATGTTTTTCTGTCATTGTCCAGGTTTGGCATTGGTAGCATAGAGTTTGTAGGAAGATTGTGTTGTAAAGTGCTTTCTTAGTAGTTATTGATACATGCTTGTTCTTTAGTATTGGTGCCATTTGTCCAATGAGTTGGTTTGCCTCATTGCACCTATTTTTGATCTCGTCTTCTGATCTGCCATTTAATGATATTATACTTCCTAGGTACTTGAAACTTTTGACTTGTCTCAAGGGATGTTCGTTTAGGTGAATTGTTGTTGTTTGTTCTTCTTTAGGTATAGTCATTACCTCTGTTTTGCTTGTGCTAATTTTCATGTTATGTTCCCTACACATTTCGTTTAGACTATTCATGTGGTCTTGTAATTCAGCTTCTGATTTTGCTATTAGTGCTTGGTCGTCCGCAAACAGGAGTTCTCTAATGGTTAGATTTGCAGATGGTTCTTCTACTGTGTTCTTGTCATACGGTGTTCTTGCGATCTCTGTTTGGCTGGTTTCTTTACATTTGTTGTCTATATATGTTATGAACAAGAGAGGGAACAGGACACAACCTTGTCGTACTCCGGATTTTATGGTGAAGGGTTCTGAGCATCCTCCAGTTGCTCTCACTATGCATTCACTGCTGTTGTATAAGCTTCTACATAGGTTTTGTCACAGTCTCGGATCTCTAGGGGATCTGAACTCGGGCTCAAACAGGCAACAACAACTCCGTTAGATACAATATAGCAACATTTATTAATATGATATATACAGTGCGCTGGCGAAGTGGGTTTTGACAGCCCGCACTTGACAAGTTGCATATCACAGAGGTTTAACATCACACATGATTATAACAAACAATTCTAAGCAACTATCTAGCATATGTCTATGACCCTAAATACACATGGGTCTGAACTATCAAGTCCCTCTAAGGTAAGCCCTGTTGCTTCCCCGATGTCCAGTCTGTCTCTGCCATTTCACACGTGTCGCAATCCGACACGGGTGGTAACTCTGTCCGAGTTCCTCGTGGACTCCGCAATCGGCGGGCCACATCAGTGTCCACGGGACAGTGGACACACTGACCAGTCCTTCGAGAAGGCTCTGGATTCTTCAAGCCTTCGAGTGACTCACTTCTTTCCCTTGAGCGGGAGTTTTAGCCCTTTGCCACTATATCTTACTTTATGTTAGTTACCGGCCCCATGTGAGGCTGTGACAGGAGTCCCCCTCTCCCCCCTGATCTGATGGGTTATTATAAGGTTATTAGTTCTGTACTAATTCTGTCACAGAATCACATAAAGTCGGTGTTTGTAGTTTGGTGGATAGTAACCTGGCAACCTACACATCGGCATCAACACTCATGTATTCTCCCATACACCACTTCACGATGATTTGCTGAAGAAGTCTCTCTCTCCTGTGTCTTTAAAAATGCTTATCTGACCGAAGTTACGTGACGTTTCCTAGTTGTTTTACAACCCGCCCTTCTCAAGTATCCCACCAAGATACCAAGATAATTAAACTCTTTGTAAGAGAGTATTAACAAGACTAAAGTCTTGGCTAATTAAGTACACCTGCAAATCTTGTACTGTGCGTGCATTTCAATACACTTTTACTTTCGTATGTTGTATAATGCTGAATATGTAGTTACGCTGTTGTTTTATCCTCTCTGACTACCTGTGTCCCTGTTGGCTTGTTAGTGTATTGACTAATATGTTGCTGCTTCTAATAAAGTGACTGTATTTTAATTGATAGTGTTCAGTGTTGAGTTTTGTGTAAAGTGTGTGCTCAATGTGTGGTTTATCTCCAAGCGTCACGAGTTGGGATATCCTTTATCATGAATTACCCCAATGTGTGTAATGCATGATCAGGCATTCCAAGCAATGGCGCTTAGATGTAGTGTCTTAAATACTAAACATGTATCAACAATTTAGACAGGTAATACAATTTACATGAAAGACGCAGACAAATTAAAATAAATACGTTTTGCGTACAATTTGTCCGCTCAGTATATCGCTCTCTCATTTAATTCATTCACCCTGTCATTTACACGTCTTTCATACATAATAGTATTTGGTTAAAATATCTAAGTAAAGTTGAGGTAAGTCTTACTGCTCTTAGAAAAAATGGGTTAGGCGATATGTTCCCTTTAAGATAATAAGTACTTTTTGAAAGAGTACTCAAAAAATGGTTTATAACTTAACTAGAGAAAACTGCATAGGAAGAATATTTAGCCTATGAGTGGAAATACCTGTAATGTTATGGTAGAAAATATACAAGTTACAGGTTGACATATTTTATATACATAATTCAATACAAGTATAATACATATTAAATACTACTAAATTAATTAACTAACTAACTAAATCCAACGATGATGTGTGCGTTGTCCTCCTGTTGTCCGCATGTCCTGCCATAAATGTTAACAGTTACTATGGCTGTCTCTTGAATGTTGTAATCGACGTAGTTCTATTTCGGCTGTTTGCAAAGTCTCTTAGCAACAGCAAGTATGCAATGTTCTTAATGTCGAGTATAAAGTGTTCTTAATGCTTTCATGATCACTGTCAGTTCACTGGTTGAAATCATTTCACAGATGTTATCTATCGCTAGGATTGTTTCTAGAGCTTTGGTAATTGGTAGTATAGGGTTTTCAAAGTGTCATGTTCGTGTGTGTTATATGTAACCTATTCACTGGGGTGTTATTACTTCTA
Organism: Cepaea nemoralis; assembly: GCA_014155875.1. Lineage (NCBI taxonomy): Eukaryota > Metazoa > Mollusca > Gastropoda > Stylommatophora > Helicidae > Cepaea > Cepaea nemoralis. The sequence continues at coordinate 486,884 of JACEFZ010024140.1, read as the reverse complement.
AATGAAAGTTCTCTAGTAGGTGTAGAGGTACACTGTTCAATGCCACAAAATAAAATATCACAGTTCCTTGCATGGCGAATTATAAATGTGCCTAATGTTATTCTGCTGGCGCATTTGTTTGTCGCGATAAAATATCAGCAATAATGTTGTCAGTGCCTCTGATATGGCGGATTTCGAAGTCGAAATCTTGAAGAAGAAGACACCATCTTTGTAAACGATGGTTTTTAGGAACACCTTGCTTAAGCATTAACAATGGCGAGTTATCGGTCAGAACAACAAAATGGGAACCTAAGAGGAACTTAGATAATCGGCGCATACAAAATAGTAGACTTAATGCCTCCAATTCCACCGTTGAATACCGGACTTCTGCTTTGCTCAGCTTCCGGCTTACGTAGAGTATTGGATGTCTCACTCCTTGCACTTCTTGCATTAAACATCCTCCAATTGCGATGGCACTCGAATTTGTGGTCAAAATAAAGGGTATATCTATGTTTGGTAATGTTAATACTTGTGGGTTAGAAAAAATGGCTTTCAATCTGCACATTGCATCCTCTAAGCGGGTACTTTTACAAAATTTTTCTGGATGATCTTTTGTCAACAGATTAGAAAAAACTGATGTAAGTTCTGCCCAGTTTGGTATAAACTTGGCATAATAGTTTATGAGACCTAATAAACTTCTAACTTGTTTCTTTGTAGTTGGAACTTCTAGATTGAGAATTGTCGATACAATTTTATCATCTGTCAACAGTTTGCCTTCAGAAATTCTATGACCAAGGAAGTCTATCTGTTTATAGCCTATTTCAACCTTGGAAGGTTTGATAGTAAGTCCAAAAAGAAAGATTTGGTTAAAGACTTGTTGGAGTGTAAGTAAGTGAGAAGTCATATTAGAAGAATGAATGCATATATCATCCTTATACGATTGCACGTCCTTGATGCCGTGCAATAACAACCTAGTTAACCTGACAAATGTGGCGGGAGCGTTTTTGAGACCAAATGGAAGATATCTCCATTCGTACAATCCAAGAGGTGTCGCGAATGCTGTTATATGTCTTGAAGAAGGGTGTAGTGGTACTTGCCAGTAACCTTTCGCTAAATCAACCTTAGAAAATAAGGATGATTGAGACATATTCAAAATGAGGTTTTCACAGCTGTTCATTGGCTCAGCATCTGTTGTGGTTATCGTATTTAACCTTCTATAGTCTATGCACAAACGAATCGTTTGGTCCTTTTTCTTCACCAGGACAATTGGCGAAGAATATTGGGACATAGATTTCTGTATTATTCTATTTTTCTCTAAATCCAAAATTTCTTTGTCTAAATTTGCTCTATAATGCAAAGGAATAGAATATGGTCTACATTTGATCGGTGTCAGATCTGTCAACACAATTGAATGTGTTATTTTGTCAGTCCGTCCAGGTTTGTTTGAGAAGATAGTTTTATAGTCGTTAAGGAGAGACAAAATGTCTTGTCGCTGCTGTTGTGTCAAAGTGTCAGAGATTTGTATGTCCTTCATACTACTGTCGTCATTCATAATTGGTACTGGAATTTCCGTATTGTCTACGTCCGTCTGATTTATTACTGATGCTACTGTTTGTAAATTGTCCTCAATGTCATTGTCGTCGTCGTCGAAACTAATAGTTGTCAATGTGTCGTCCAATTGGTCGTCGTTGTCGTTATCCCATATTGTCGGTACTGTAAATATGTTTTCGTCGTCTTCGTTGCCGCAAGAGTGCGTCGTTAACGATGCTTCGTTTGTCGGGGTGTCATTCAGTTGGGTAATTGTCGTTTCGTTTCTGTCATCAGTTATCTGCGTCTGTTTACTCGTGTCACTGTCCTTTCTATCATAGTATGGTTTTAACATATTTACATGGAATATTTTCAACTTTCCATTCAAAGAAATTTCGTAGTCGACTTCCGAAATTCTTCTCACAATTTTAAATGGTCCCTGCCAAGAGGTTGATAGTAAATCTCTCTTGTCGGGTAGCAATAGTAAAATATCCTTGTCTGGTTTTAATACAATCGTTTTTGCGCCTTTGTTAGCGTACTGCCTGTACCTAAAACCTTTCTCCTGTAATGATGTTCTGGCCAGTATACAGGATCGAATGATTTTGTCTCTGGTGTCAGTGACTAAATCATAGGTGGAAACTGGTAATTGGGTATTTACAGGTTGTGATATTATATCTTTGTAAATAGTGAGAGGTCCTCTTGGGTTCGCTCCATATATCAATTCGAACGGAGAGAACCCTGTGCTTGATTGTGGGACTTCTCTATATGCGAACAGCACCGTTGGGAGAAGTATATCCCAATCGGCTGGATTTTCAGCTGTCACTTTGGATAACATATGTTTCAGGTCCCCATTTAGTTTTTCGCAGATTCCATTCGCGGCCGGTCGATAGGGACTGGTGAAACATTGTTTTATGCCTAGTACCTTAGTTACCGATTGGGTGGCATTAGATATGAACTGTGTTCCCCTATCTGAAACTATCTTCTCCGGGAAGCCAAAACGGGAGAATATCTGTAAAAATATGTCCGTCACATCCTTAGAGGAGATAGATTTTAATGGAATCATTTCTGGCCATCTCGAACATAGATCAATAAGCGTAAAAATGTATATATTCCCTTTGTTTGAGATGTGGTTTAAAGGACCAACTAAATCAACTGCCACGATTTGAAATGGCCTCGAGGCAATTGTGGTTGATTGAATTTCTGCCGTAGGGTTTTTCCCCTTTTTAACCAGTTTCTGACATGTATCACATGATCTACAATAGGTTTTTATGTCTTGGCAAAATTTAGGCCAATAAAATTGGGTCAGGACTCTGGCTCTAGTCTTTTCGTAACCCATATGACCTCCGAAAGGTGAGTCATGGGCTATATTTAGTACTTTCTCACGATGTGATTGAGGTAGAACTACTTGCTGTATCGTGGTCTGATCTCTGGTATATAATCTAGTCAGAACATTGTTCTTTAATCTAAATGTCCACGACACATTTTTAGTCAATTTTGGCTTAAGTCCTACTAACCTAAAATATTGTGAAAGTGTAGGATCTGCTTTCTGTTCTTCTCCAAAATTAGTGATGGTAGTGTTTGGTGATATGATTTCTAGTGATTCCTGAAGTTGGTCGGTGTGGGTTTTGTGTGTTGTCTGTCGTGTTATTGCATTAGTGTGTTGTGTGTGTTGTTGCACATTTACAGGCTTGGTAATTTGTGGATCGATGGCATCCTCAGTTCGAGGTTTTAAGTTGGTGGTATCACTGACAGATTCAACCGCCCCTGCATTATGCACCTCGGTGAATTCATTTTGAATTGCGTCATTGGTTGTCTCCCTTGTACTTTTGGCAGTTTGAGACAAGCACGTATGGTGTTTCCCTTTAGAATCGCTGTTTGGGTTCTGGATACAGTTTTTCTCCTCCCAATCTCTGATTTCCTTCTCAGAGCAAGATCTTATATTGGGGAGATTCCCAAGGATAATCACAGCGACAGGATTTTCTAGTACTGCGCACAATACTAGTCCTGATATAAACGGTGTGCGAATTTCGACAAGTGCTAGGGGGTATTTTTCGATGGTGCCTGCGAATGTGCGACAAGTTACGTATTTGTGTGTGTAGTCTTTGTCGTTAACTAACGTTTTCTTAATTCCACACAGAGTTGCGCCGGAATCGCGTATTAATGTGCACTTTTTGTTATTTACAAACCCTGTTGAGAAATTTAATTTGCCTGATGATGATAAGGCTGCGTTGGCCATTTCGTTAGAAATAGGAATTGTGTGGCCGCATAGCAATGTTGTATCAAGCTGGAATTTTCTACAGGTGTTACATTTGTTATCTGTAATGGTGTCAATGACTTGCACTGCATTCCCTAGCTCACTCAAACTTTCATTCTGATTGTCACATTCGTTCAGTTGTTCAATGTCTTCATCTGAGGAAGTGTCAATTAGTGCGGCATTGGCCTGCTTCATTATCTTTCGCCCTTCACAAAATCGTGAATAGTGTCCAAAGCTGGAACAAAAATAGCATTTGACCGCTCTCTGATACGCATTTCTCTTGTTTTTTTGTTTCTCCACTATCATTTGGAGATGATGTTGATAATTTGGTGATTTGTCACACATCGCGTACTCTTCGTGTGTCAGATGACAATACTGGCACTTAACTGGTTTCGTGAACTTCGAACGTTGTTTAAACTTATTTTCAGTTGGTTTTGAGTATCTAGTGTTTGTAACTGCTGCTGTTTCGTTTTGACTCATGTTTAACTGGAAAATATCGCGGTTCGCTGTAAAAAATGCGCTCCCCTTGGTCTCTACTTCTTGAATAGTTTTACAATCCATTTGTTTCAAAAATTTAGAAAAAGGTGTTGGGATTGTACTAACAATTTTGTCAATTATAATGAGTTCTTTCAGTTTGTCGTGGTTGTTATTAGTTTTAGCTGAGTTTATCCACTTTGTACAAACGTCCTGAACTGTAGACACGTAGTCTATGAAAGTTTGATTAGGTTGTGGGGATAATTTTGCGAACTGTTGTTGATAGCCTGCTGTATCTAGTGAGAAATGTTGGAGTATTCTTTGCTTTAAATAATCATAATCTTTCCTCATATCTTGTGGAACTGTCTCTATTACTTTTAAGGGTTCAAGAGCTAAATTTCTCATCAAAATAAATGACCAATCGACTTTTGCGACCTTATGGTAGGACATTAAACACTCAAAGTTTTCCAGGTATGCGCTGATAGAATCTCCTGAACAGAATGCTTTAACGAGGCCTTTATATTTGTTGTATTTTTGTTCCTCTTCCTTACTTCTCATTTTATTTACTGACATTTCTAAGTTGGAATCAATTTCCATTTGTTTTAGTCTTATCTGTGTATCTGCATTTAATTGGGCTTGTTTGGCAGCGGCCTCAAGCTCCATTTGTTTCTCTTGAGCCTGCAATAGCATTTTTTTATCTTCTGCCTCCATTTGCATCTTCCTCTCTTCTGCCTCCATTTGCATCTTCTTTTCTTCTCTCTCTGATTGCATCTTTTTCTCTTCTGCCTCAATTTGCATTTTCTTTTCTTCTCTCTCTGATTGCATCTTTTTCTCTTCTGCCTCAATTTGCATTTGCATCTTTTTCTCTTCTCTTTCTGATTGCATCTTTATCTCTTCCCGTTCTATCGCTCTTTCTTCTCGGGCAATGTTTTCTGAGTGCGTCTTCTGTGCCCATTCTGACAGTTTCTCCTCTTTATAACCTAATCTAATACCTAACTCAATACATTTTTCTAACGTTGACATCTTGTCTTTTACTTGTTGTTAATTTTACTGAAAATTAAATCCCTTAGAAAAAAGTTGGGGAGTAGAAAATTTAGTTATCTCCCTTAATGTTTACATGAGCAAATACACATGAAAAATTTTGTTGGTTATGAGGTTATGAATATACATACAAATCAATGCAAAGCAACAATGTTACATGGATGGATGATGGTAAGTACCGCTTAGGGTTGCAATGGGCATGATATGAAACTCATCTTATTTTCCCTGAACTTGCGAATGTAGTCTTGTTCTCTCGCCACTGTTGGAGGGTAGGTTACATACACCACAATTCGCGGAACAATCTGCTAGTAGAATCAAAAAAAAATTAGTAACAGTCACGTAAATGTCACAGTCATGTCCAATTTCATAATATTAACATCATTTGAAATGTAACTGAAGAGGGACTAATACTAGTTTATTACTAGATAGCTGCAAAGTTATTAAACTTGTTCTGTATTAAACTTGATATCATTTCATTAATTTTTTACTTGGCAACCCAGAGCTGTCTGAACGTAAAGCTTGTGCCAAAACCGGAGCCTAGCCCCCAAATAGCCTGTCACAGTCTCGGATCTCTAGGGGATCTGAACTCGGGCTCAAACAGGCAACAACAACTCCGTTAGATACAATATAACAACATTTATTAATATGATATATACAGTGCGCTGGCGAAGTGGGTTTTAACAGCCCGCACTTGACAAGTTGCATATCACAGAGGTTTAACATCACACATGATTATAACAAACAATTCTAAGCAACTATCTAGCATATGTCTATGACCCTAAATACACATGGGTCTGAACTATCAAGTCCCTCTAAGGTAAGCCCTGTTGCTTCCCCGATGTCCAGTCTGTCTCTGCCGTTTCACACGTGTCGCAATCCGACACGGGTGGTAACTCTGTCCGAGTTCCTCGTGGACCCCGCAATCGGCGGGCCACATCAGTGTCCACGGGACAGTGGACACACTGACCAGTCCTTCGAGAAGGCTCTGGATTCTTCAAGCCTTCGAGTGACTCACTTCTTTCCCTTGAGCGGGAGTTTTAGCCCTTTGCCACTATATCTTACTTTATGTTAGTTACCGGCCCCATGTGAGGCTGTGACAGGTTTGTTAGATGTGTAGTCACTCCATATTGTGTAAGATTTCCCACAGTTGTTTCTATCTACTCTATCAAATGCCTTTTCTTTGTCTACAAAGGCTAAGAAGAGTGTTTCATTGAATTCGATTGATTTTTCTATAAGTTGTGTAAGAGCAAAAATGGCATCTATGCATCCTTTGTTTTTCCTAAATTCAAGTTGTGTTTCGCTTAGCTGGGGTTCTAAAGTAGGTCGTAATCTTTTTTCCAAGAATTTTGCAAAATATTTTCCTAGTATGACTCAACAGTGAAATGCCTCTGTAATGTGTCTCCTTTGCTGCCTTTGGTTTTCCAAATTAGGATAATTATGGCAGTTCCCCAGTCTCGTGGTGTCTGTTGTTCTACCCACACATGGTTGAATAGTCTAAGTAGCCAAGCTTTCCCTACTTCTCTTGCTGCTTTAATTAGTTCATTTGGTATTTCATCCTGTCCCGGTGATTTGTTCAATGGGGCTAATCTGATGGCTTCTGTAATTTCTTCTTTTAGCATGTCTGGTTTCTTAGTTTTTCTACGAGCAGTATGAAGATCCCCTGCCGGCTTGATAGGCCAGTCGCAGGTTTATGACTCTAATCTTACCACAGGGAGTCCATCCCTATGGCGAGTCATAGCCCCGTTAGCCTATGACCTCGCAATGACCCCATGGGGACAGATTTCTAAAATTGACATGGATTTCCACATCGACCTATTCTAAAATGGGTACCAGTAAGTAAAGGCGGGACTGATACTGGCCGGATCCCATACCGCGCCACGGTTGGCCTACACAATTATGGGGGATTGCACTACATGACAAATACGCAATAAAGCGTGTGCATTAAAACAACACCGCCTGGATAGGGATTAAAACACCTGGACGAAATGCAAGCGTATTAGAAACTAAAGTAACGCTGTTCCCATAATTAATTGTATTTTATTTTTCCCGCATATCCTATTTACAGGACATTGCTGTCAATACCAGCATATTACCGCTGTTATTGATTTCCTGGCAAGATTACGTTCAGTAGTTTGCCATTGTTGTCTGAGCGACCAGCTCACATATTCCGGTAAGTAACCAACGTGACGCGATCCGCTTCCGAATCTTGCGCAGCTGCGTTACCCTAAGTGGATATACGGGATTACGGAGAAAGTCGATAACTAGACTTCACTACCAAAGCTTCATCATGATTCTTAAAAGACATACACCTGTCAACGGTGATACCCACGTACTTCAATTAACTCTCTCTACTAAGAGGACACACTACTAAATGTAAACATGCCAAGGCATCACAACAGCAAAATACGCTGATGTTGACTACAACGTCCTGTAAAGGATATGCAACAAACTTTAACTAAGAGGGCATCCATTCAATATAATTCATGGGACATCTGCCTTCACAATCCGGTTATCCAGGGGGTACCACACAATCGATGCCTTGTCTGATTTTATAACGGCCCCTCGTCCTTGCACCACTCGGCCACCCTGTATATTGCCATCTGTAAGTCTTAAGCCAAACTTCCCTGTCCCTGCCCTGTCTGTACACCAGCACATCATCTGCAAATGTCAAGATTCTACCAACACCTGGTGTCTCAATAGCTGCGACTTTGCTGGTGTAGACATTAAATAGCACCGAGGACATGGCAGATTATTGTGGCAACCCATGTTTAATCTTACAGCGGTCGTAAGGCCAGGAACCCATGCATAGTGCAACCTTACTCTCATAAAGGACTGCCGTAACCCATCTGACAAGGCAAGGTCAGACCTCCATGTCCAACAGAGTGTTTTGGTAATCAAGCCGTCTGCCTCGGGCTCCGAAGGTTGTGGGTTCGAATCCGGGGCGTGTCCTTCGGTTCACGAATGCATTTATTTCGGAGACTCGTGTGGGTCGTCGCTGGAACTACGGAGTTCGTGCTTTGTGCAACGCTTTCCGCGCTGCGGAAAGAGACTGAGCCATATGGGTTAACAACCCGGTGCAATGAAGTCGACGCTGTCGACTTTTAAGCGACTTGTAATTGTATATCAACCGATCGTTCCTGAATCTGTTATACGCATCCACCAGGACAAGAGCTACCGCCACTGTCTAATGTTTATCCTGGAAGCCCTCATAGGCATGAAATGCAAAAGTTGCCGCCATGGTCCAGGTGTCCTTCCCAGTCCAGTAAGTCTCGAGCCCTTTGGGAATCAGATTACGACTTTCCAAATGTCGCTGGAGCCTGCGGGCTATTATCTTTTCAAGGACTTTGCCAAATGTGTTTTGCGGGGTTATGATTCGGCATCCATTAGGTCTGGAGTGATCCTTATCTGGCTTTGGGAGTGGGCTAGGTAGCTGTGCAACCAATCCTGAGTATTTCCGCCGTATTCATACTTAAGTGAAACAAAGAGCCATCGCTTCAAGTCCCCATTCAACATGTTACTCATATGGGTGTACCTCACCCCATCCGGGCCTCCATCCATCCTTCGTGTGCTATTTCGATAAGCGTGGGTGGTCATGTTCTGCCATCTCACTCGATCACCAGAGTTGTGGATCAGCTCTGTGTTCTTGTCTCGCCCATACCACGTGGCCAAGCCATCCAGGTATTTACTTCTAGGCCTTCCCCTTGGTCTATTCCCTTCGATCTTGCCAGTTGTCACCAAGTTCTCCAATTCATTTCTTCTCATAACATGCCCAGAAATTTTGACAGTCTACGTCTATTGTCTCTAATCAGTTTACGATCTTCATTTGTTTGAACACAGGATGCGAGGCAAGTAACGCCCTCCAGCTGTCCCAGTGAACTTTCAAGATTTCATTCTTGTAGCAGCAGTCCTGTTTCCAGATTATCGTCACCTAGTGTTCCTACTAGTGCCTGGTCATTGACTACACTTATGTCAACATTATCAGCAGAACTAATGTCATCATTACCTGGTTTGGCACAGAGGAACGTAGCGAGAAAGCGAACAAATGGAGGCCTGTCTTGGTGAACATCAGTGCCGTCTATTGCTAGCTGGACGTTGTCATCCGTTAGATATCATGGGAAATCCATTTAACTGACTATCATGTGTGGGGCGAAGACGCAATAAATAAAGCAACTAGCCTTCAAGTCATATCCATTGTGTCTGCCACACTTCAACAACAGGTTCTGCTGAGGAATTACCATTCTCATGTTCTTGTGTCACTACTACAGAGCTAAATGTGTGAAGTACATAATGACAGTTCCTTTTTCCACAGTGACACACCAAGATTGTAAAAAATTGGTGGTTTGGACAAAGATGTATGTCATTGTTATAATGACATATGTGACCCTGAAGATGGAAGCTGCTCTTCTAGTGCCCCGTGTGAGACGGGTTAGTTTGGTCTGATGGTATCTTCTGGGTGTCAGTTTGTGAATGATGCAATCACAGAATGATGTCGTTGGCCATGGTGATTTACAGGATACACCTCTTACACTGAGGCTGTCACATGCACACATGACACTGGTCATCCACTGCACCTGTATTCGTCTCTAGTCATCTTGACTTGTCTTGCCACTGGGATTCCGATGGACTCAGGCGAGAGAGTGTGGTCGACGAACTGAGCAACTCTTCCTCACTTTAATCCAATTCATCGCGGAAGTCATTCTTTATTTCGTCATCTTAGTACTCCACGCTCCTAACTTTCAACCCCACTGGATAAAATGAATGGTCACCTTCATTCTTGATAGACAGACACCAGAGTAGTTGTGGGAAGAGATAGAGCGTGTTGGTAGGAGAGACTACTAGTTGTCTGCTTCGGTGATGTGTTGGGGCCCATGTTGATCAAAACATCACTTGCCATGATAATAGAATCACTGATTCTGAATACTACAAATACACCATTTTTAACAATGCATTTTTAAATCGTTGTTCACCGTCAAGATATGAGAAGCAATACGAGTATCTTTCTCAACCTCTATTCATATTGGCATAACTGTCCCTGGCCTACCCTACTTGCATGCTGCGTGTAGCATAACCCATAAGTGAAGCCAAGAATAATAACACTGAATATAACATATAATACATGGCGTAGGAGGTGACTGTAGAGGGTTGGCGATAGAGTGGCTTTAGTTGCACATTTCAACCAAAGAATACCTACGTCTATTAAGGACTGGGCATCGGGAGATCACAGACAGAAGAAGAATACATGTATATCTACTCCTCTTTGTTTATTCTTATGTTAATGTTTCCGTAACTTATGTCAGGCATGTGCCTTTGTTCACAGCTTTTTATCTAACTCTCAGCAATTTTTTTCTTTCTTTTTTTTTTGTTTTCAAGACCTACTCAAACACTTTTCTTCTGATATTTCTGATTGCACCCTGGCCTCGGTAAGCATCGCTTATTCATTCATTCATTCTATGGCAGTGGCTTTCTAACCTTATATTTTGCACTTTTTTCTTTTATTGTTATTCTCTAAATTTTCTTTCAGAACAACTTACAATGTTGGACAACTGTTCTTCTCTCAGGACCACCTACATTTTGGACTACAAGTCTTCTTTCAGAGCCTGCTACGTGTTGGACTACAAGTCTTCTCTCAGAAACATCTACATGCTAGACTATAAATTTTCTTCCAGAATCACCTACATTATGGACTACAAGTCTTCTCGCAGAATCACCTACATTATGGACTACAAGTCTTCTTTCAGAACCACCTACATGTTGGACTGCACGTCTTCTTCCAGAACCACCTACATGCTGGTGTAGTTGCAAGCATGCCTATTATCACGGAGGCCTTGTGTTTTGTCCTACATAAAGTGTTTCATAGCCTTTTTATAGTAAGCAACCAGAAGATATATGTTTTCCCAAAGATAGCAGATGGCATATTGTTAGTTAATACATTATTTCCGATACATTGTGATTTTTGTGCTATTTTTTTAGGTAGATTTTATGTCTGATATTATATAAATTATATGATTATGTTGTTTGTCCATCAAGAATGGTGATGACTATTCATTTCATCCAGTGGGGTTGAAAGTATGGAGGCGTGAGTTCTAAGATGACTTTGGAAGAACGATGACTTGCGCGATGAATTGGATTAAAGTGAGGAAGAGTTGCGCAATTCGTCGACCTCACTCTCTCGCCTGAGTCCATATGAGTCCAGTGGCAAAACACGTCTAGACGACTGGAGACGAATACAGGTGCAGTGGATGACTAGGTCGCTCTAGGTGCCTTCCTGGGTGCCATTACTTTCCACAAGGTTTTGCAGGTAAACGATGTCTTGTCCGTTGAATATACAATGATTTCTTCCGTGCAGTCTGCCGTGTCCTGTCTTCACATGCTGGGTAGGTATGCCCTAGTTCACCATTTGGTATGACACCAGATCGGCTACATACGCCAGGTTTAGCCAGCCTGTCACAGCTGTTGACCGATGGGTGGCCGCTGTCGCATTATATGATTAAAGACAGCCGTGATAAGCTAGATTTGTTTATATTTTGTATATTACATTAAGTGATTGAAATATGTTTTCACTTATGTCAAACTAGGCTGTTTGTACAATGCACATAATATTGAGAGATTATGGGATATCGCTATTGCATATGATAAAGCTGGTGAGTATTTATTTATAATTGTTAATATGGGAGATGAGTCTAATATTGCGAATTCCTTGGACTTACAGAGTAACAAGGATTGCCTTAAAGAGACTAATGAAACAATAACAGTATATACAGCAATAAGAAAGTGACAAACAGTTTTATTTGGCCATGTGATGAGAAGATGGGCATTGGAGAACACTGTGACTACTGGAAAGATCAAGGGAAAGTGAGGCAGAGACAGACCAAGAGAAATTATGCCGGATGGACTGAAACAGTGGCATTGAGGAAAAGCATCAGCAGAGTTGATCCCGAACACCAAAGACCGAGATCTGTGGAGAGACATGAACGTTTACGCCAGCTCCAAGGCACTTGATGATGAATATGGGAGAGCGAAAGAGGGAAAAGAAGAAAGATAGATTCAAAGAACTCAGAAAGAGAATTATTTAGAGAGAGACACACAGAGAAATATACATGGAAACAGAGACAAAATCACAGCAAAGAGAGGTAGACTGCGACAAAGAGAGAGACAGAGACTTACAGGACAAGGCTGTAGTCTGTGTAAGTACCGGCGCTTTGGCAAACGCAGTTCGCAATCCCGCATACCGCTTTCGAAACACAGCTCCGGGCGATTGGAAAGCAGACCACATTTCAAAGACGTTCATACAATGGTATGACTGGCAGTAATTCAGAAAGTAATAGCAAATTACTGAACATAAACTTGGCAAACAATCTTAAACAGTCAAAAATGCTGGGATTGAGTACGACATCCTGTAAAGGTTATGCATCTAACTGTATAAGTGCTAGTATTTGATCAGCTTTGTTTACACAATGTTGATGTTGATATTGCTTCAAATGGGCAAGTGTCTAAGACAATGAATAAGTGAGTGAGGGTGAATGTGTTAGTGAAAGAATAAATGATAATTGTAAATACACGTGTTTGTGAGAACCCAATATGTATAAACTATGAACTATATATATATATATATATATATATATATATATATATATATATATATATATATATATATATATATATATATATATATGAACTATAAACTATGAACTATATATATATATATATATGAACTATAAACTATGAACTATATATATATATATATATATATATATATATATATATATATATATATATATATATATATATACATAAAACACACTGACTGTTTTGTGTCAAATCCATTCCATTGTTCACTCGTTCTTTCCTTGAGTCCAGGTTGTCATGTGATCACTACATCCGACCTGACATGGTGGATGGCCGCCTAGGACAGTGGTTTCTCAACCTTTTTTAGCCCATGCACCCCTTCACTGTATTTTCAGAACGTCATTCCACCTCCACCCCCCCCCCCCCCACTTTCATATTTCCTCCCTATAAATCCCCCCTCCCCTGACGGTGGGAGGGGGGCCTACACTATATACGTAAATATGGAAGCTAAATTTAATAACACATACTATAATGAGTCTAGACGTCTGCGTGAAACATTATTTGCAGTTCTACTAACGTTATAAAACGAATATCAGAAGAGCGAGAAGTACAGAACCGTAAAATATGGAAGGAAAAACAATATCAAGTAATCGATTCTTATATTAACACGATCTTGAAATAATCTTAATTCCGCCTTGGAAACCCTAAATTCCCCCCACCCCCTCCTTGCTTGAGAACCACTGGTCTAGGGGCTATCAAGAAGGCACTGATCAAACTGGGAAATGCTACATCAGCGATGAGCCACAGTTAAACTTTGCTTCTAGTTTCCAAGATCTGTTTAGCTTTGTTGAACAAATGAGGACTATGCAGTTTGGTGTATATTATCATCATTGAAGTCTATAGCCGTTAGGCTCACTTCTACACAACTTTCATGTCACTGGGACTTAGTTTGATCATAATGTTTTGGGGTATATTATAATCGTTTTTAAAAAAATCGTGTTTGCCTGTAGTCTTAAGTCTATTCGGTCTAATCATTCCCGTGCTCACCCTAACCACTTCAGCTAAATATTTGTATATTTGTAATGTACTTCTGTCATTGTTTGTTTGTTGTTTGTGTGCTGGAGAAAGTTCTTGCAACAACAACAATTCTGTCATTTGTGATTGTGTTCTTGTAAAGCTAATCGATTCCACTTCTTGTGTTCGTTGACTTTCTAATTCAGTCTCTCTAAACAACACCATGTTACTGGCACAAAATGTGGCAAGGATATTTGAGACATATTGTAGACATATTTATAAGCAGGAACATATAGTCCATGGAATAAGCTACATGTAACCAAACACTGAGAAACTGAAAATGTCACACATTTTGAATGTATTGACTCCACAATTAAAAAGATGAAAACGGTTAAAAAGTAATCAGATACAGTCTGGTCACAGCTTTTGCTGAGGTAAAACCATATTAAGAATCTATAGAACAGCACAAGAAAACAAATAAAGTGCATTATTATTAGAACATGCATCTATCATGTGGCCTTTAGCCTATATATGACTGATTTGTTGCTGAGAGCAAGCTAGACAATGATGTGTGGGGTACATCATCGGCATTGATGGCAGTAGCATTTGGTCTCACTGCTATACAAGCTTTATGTTACTGAGACCAAGCCTGACAATGATGGATGGCGTACATCACCGCCATTGATGTTAGTAGCATTTAGTCTCACTGCTATACAACCTTCATCTTACTGAAAATAGTATCATCATTTATGTTTGTGGCCTTTAGACTCACTTCTACACAAGCTTTAAGTTCATATCATCATTACCGGCCATCTTTAGCTACTTCTGGATACCGTTGCGGCCAGGTTTTTCAAGTATGACAAAGATGTTGGCTTTATTCTTTTCATTATCATCGTTGATACTTTCAGTAACCTGTATCATTTTAAAGTTCATCATCACTAGGCTTTTTTGTCCTGAAAATGCACTCTTGAACAGAAAAGGCAAATCAGTCAATTCAGCAACAGCCGGTAGCCATTGTTCCAAACATGCAGGTCACTGTACAGGACAGAAATAAAAGCATTCAAAGCGAATTTCACTGCTCACAGTGTCGCCCACGCACTCACTCAGTAGCAGGGCGACGGAACCATGTACTACCAGTCCAACATGAGGAAACCGTAGCTACAAGCGTAAACACGCCACAGGCCTTAACGTGTCAACGCCTAACCGCCATGTTGGCGACAGAAAGTCCAGTTACAAGTGAGATATAAATTACAATAACCATGCCATTGTTTTGTAACTTGTCAGCACTTTTGTAAAGGGTGTCAAGAGTATCATAACGTGACATCACATTGCAGACAAACACGGTGATGTCATAAGGACATTGTAAAAATGGCCGTAATATTTGTGGCCTGCACCAAAAGCTTCACTACCCTATCTCCAACATGTGACATGACATGTACGCTTTTTTTCGTTTTCGTTTAAGTTTTGATGGACAAAGTTTGATTTGTGTTTGAAAAATAGTATCATCATTGATGTTTGTGGCCTTTAGACTCACTTCTACACAAGCTTTAAGTTTATATCATCATGACCGGCCATCTTTAGCTACTTCTGGATACCGTTGAGGCCAGGTTTTTCAAGTATGACAAAGATGTTAGCTTTATTCTTTTCATTATCATCGTTGATATTTTCAGTAACCTGTTTTAAATTATTACCCCCTGTAATGTTGACAAGAGTTCTTAAGATCTATATTGAGCCAATCCTTATGTGCGGAAGGGAATTATTAATAGACAATTGGGGAATTATATGGAAGCTACGAAGATGTGGTTTTATAGATGAATGATGAGAACATGGACATATCAACTGATGCATGAAACACAACTGTTTACAAATATGTGTGATACAGATTTACGTGTGTAACTGGGACAAGGAATCAAGAAGCTGTCGTATTAAAAGTTGATATTTATGTTTATAAACCACAAAATATAATTTTATTAATGTAAATGGTCTGGTCTGCTCACTTTACATCGTGCATTCCCCAAAAATATGTTATGTGCATGCTTTTATGGATATTGATGTTGCATCGTTCGGCCATGTGTGTGTGTGTGTGTGTGTGTGTGTGTGTATGTGTATGTGTGTATGTGTGTGTGTGTGTGTGTGTGTGTGAGAGAGAGAGAGAGAAAGAGAGAGAGAGAGAGAGAGAGAGAGAGAGAGAGAGAGAGAGAGAGAGAGAGAGAGAGAGAGAGAGAGAGAGAGAGAGAGAGGAAGAATATGACTAGACATGATGCTTATTGAGTGTTCGTATTATCCCTATTTGATGTGTTGTTGTTCTGGGTAGAATATCACAATGTTACTTTTTATCCTTAATCTGACGTCGTGATATTCTAGTGCAGTGGTTCTCAGCCTTTTTTGGCCCGTGCACCCCCCCCCCCCTTCATCATATTTTTTCAGGACGTTATCCCCTCCTTCCGTATTTCCTTCCTACAAATTCTCCCCTGCCCCTACACAGTATACGTAATAATGGAAGCTAAATTTAATAACACATACTAAAATAAGTCTAGACGTCTACATAAAACGTAATTTGCGAACCTACTTACGTTATAAAATGAATTTCAGAAGGGTGAGACGTACAGAACCGTAAAGTATGAAAGGGAAAAACAATATCATGCAATCGGTTCTTGTATTAACGCGATCTTGAAATAATCTTCATCCCCCCCCCCTGGAAACCTTAAAGTTCCCCCTAGAGGGGGGGGGGGAATTCCCCACCAGTTGAGAACCACTGTTCTAGTGTAATAATTGGGTCTCGTCTAGCGTGAGTCTCGTTGTAAAGTGGTTGAACACCCACCTCACA
Source organism: Cepaea nemoralis (assembly GCA_014155875.1). NCBI lineage: Eukaryota > Metazoa > Mollusca > Gastropoda > Stylommatophora > Helicidae > Cepaea > Cepaea nemoralis. The sequence continues at coordinate 470,202 of JACEFZ010024140.1, read as the reverse complement.
CGCCAGTGATCCGGAGTTCGATTCAGGATCCAATCAGGGATATGCATTACTGACGAGCTCAAACGAGAGCGAAACTGGTCTACTGCTTCCAATCTGACGCTAACAAGGTCATAGATTCGTACTGGAATACGATCACCATTGTCAGTAGAGGGTCTTTAAACATATAATCCCAAAACAACCAAATAAATCAATTATGATAGTCATATCTCTCTAGCAGTTATGCTATTCATATCTGTCAATCAATTATCTTATTCTATCGTTTTTGCCATCTGCAATATAACGATGTGTTATATTGTACTTTTTTCTTACAGTGATAGTGACACGGTCAACAACCGTTCCCATGTAATCATTGGTGTTGTTGTTGATTGCTAACATAAAGTCAATACTGACTTTGCATTCTTTCTATAGAGCCGCAGTAGCATGTATGCTTGTTGGCCTGAAGGTCATGTATTGTATGTCCCCATAGAGGCTGTTGTATTTAAATTGAACTGGTCTCCCATTTCAACCCAGATTATTGGTTTATTGGTTGGTTGGTTTGTTGATTGGTTGGTTGGTTGGTTAGTTACATGGTTAGTTAGTAAGTCGCGGTTCAAACTTCATTGCAAAGGGTCGAACCATTACGCTCCATTCCTGTGCCAGTGAATATCACACAGAATGTTCCTCACTGCCCCATGTGAAGAGTAGAACAGACAGAGTCTCTACAAACCAAAAGTCCGCACAGGTATATTATGCATAATGCAGTTGCCAGAATTCCAATACAAAATTCTGCCACGTAAAATACAGTTCAAAGTCGATGGAAGCGGCCGTCACTATAAAACCGGCAGTCACACATTACTGCCTAAGACAACCTAGTTAATTCAGCGACTGACCGGTCGCCATTTTTCTGAACATGCATTTCACGCTGCAAACAACCACAGACAGATGTAAAAGCACTCCACACGAAATTCACAGGGCACAATTTCGCTCAACGCACTCAACTCAGCAGCAGGGTGACGAAACCTTGTACTACCAACCAAACATGAGGAAACTGTGTAAGCATACCGTAGCCACAAGCATAAACACTCCAGAGGCCTTAACAGCTCAGTCGCCTATCCTCCGTGTTGGGGACCGAAAGTCTCTGTGCCACCACTGAGACTATTATGATTAGCAAGAATTATCCTGGGAAGTAAAGGCTGCAGGGATGATACTGACCACATCACCATTTGAGCGCTGACTGGTGTATGAACAATATATATGGTTAGAACCGTATACCCGCAATATCTGAAGATATGTACAAGAGTCTGATGCTTTACGTTTTTCTTTGCGGCCTCACTTGTGTCTTCCAACCCTTCATCTTCGAGAGGCATGGATCGTTTGCTGTTATTACTTTGCCCAACCCTTCATCTTCGAGAGGCATGGATCGTTTGCTGTTATTACTTTGCATTCTTGTTGGGCATCACCTGTTTCTTCTTTTTGGAGGCTCTTAATTTCTGAGACTACATGTATCTGTTACACCTATAATGGAAGAAAAGAATATTAATATTGTAATATAAGATGCATGTTTTAAGAGACGACCAACGCGTGTTGATATGAGACTAATTACCTTGCCTCAAAGAAAACTTTGCTACGAAGTCCAGCCTTTAAGAATTGCCTACAAATGGCTTGATGAGGGCTTTTTAATCCTTCTTTGGGAGATGAAAGGCAGAAGCACTGATTAAACAATGGAACTGTTCCTGAAAGAAGTATTTGCATAGTTGTCAATTCATCTATAAATGACTATGTAATTCATATTGTCGTAGTTTATGTTTTCATATGTTCTGTTACCATAAGTTATGTTCTGAGGAGTTGACTAAGAGAATACTGTGTGCACAAGGCACAGAAGGTATGGGTTTGACCCGACCATGAAGGTGTACATTTTTGGGGAGTAGTTTACAAATTATAAACATTACAGTCAATAAACATTATACGTCCCATTATTATCTCTTAGATATTGAGATCCGACACCCATTCTTCTCGGATAAGGGCGAACAACATGAGGTCCTTTGTGCAAGTTGTGAAAGTTAAACATTCCTCGGCAATTGCAAATCGCAGAGTAGGCCGTAGGGTTGCTGCTCTGGCAAAATTGTCAGAACAGAAAAATCTACCTACGGGTAGATGGGGTCTTTATCTTGAACGTAATCTGTCTAGAGCAGTGATTATAAACCGGTGAGGAGGACCCCCCCCCCCCCCTTGCCCCCATGGTGGAATTTTAGGGTTTCTGGGGGGGGGGGGGGGGTGGATTAAGATTATTTCAAGATTGCGTTAATACAAGTACCGATTACTTGATATTCTTTTTCCCTCCATATTTTACTGTTCTGTACTTCTCGCCCTCCTGAAGTTCATTTTATAACGTAAGCTGAACCGCAAATCACGTTTTATGCAGACGTCTAGACTTGTTCTAGAATGTGTTATCAAATTTAGCTTCCAGTTTCACGTATACAGTGTAGGGACGGTCGATATATGAATCATTATGCTTCTGTGTATTCGTGTGTCTATGCACAAATTGGCATACATGTCTCTACGTTTTGAGAAATAGTTATTAACACTTATTTTAATCGTTATTCTTTATATTTCCGTTGTATTTTTCGCTTCGTTTCGTTTCCTTCCCATATCTTAAAATCCTCTCTCGTTCAATATTTAAGTTTGCAATTGTCATTTTCCTGGGTTGAGTTGAGTTGAGTCAAGAACCGATATCAGTGCACTCAGGGCATTCCCTGAAGCGCTCAGTCATAATCTTCAACAGCCAGCAATTAGTTTCAATTCTAATGGTGCTTGTTACAATCTGATTATATGTCCATCTTGCTTTGTCTCTGAGTGACGACTGTCGACCAGATCCCCTGACCACCACTTGCTGCTGCATTATTTCTAGACCTTGATAGTCTATTTGTTGTTCAGCATTATTCACATACACCCTGAGGGCCTTCACCATATCAGCATTATCATGCATCAAATCACCCTTTAATAATGCGGCACCAGCCAATCTGTCTGCCTGTTAATTTCCAACCACACCAGAGTGTCTTGGAGAGAAGATCAAGCGAATGCTCACAACTCACGACCTCTGAATCGATGCATATCATTCCGCAAGAAGCATGCCAGTCCTCACCTTTGCTAGCATCCTTTGTGAATCAGTGACAATCACAGCACGCATATACAGTTTGTTCTCCAACCAGAGGAAAGCTGTAACCGCCTCTACCTCCATTCTCAGACTTTAGATTGGGGTGTCATATGCCAAGCTCTCCTTTACTAAACTTTGTCCATTTGCTTAGGCTATGAAACCGTAGGTATTTATTGCCTCTTAACACAGAGCCATTGGTACCGATCAGAAGTCACCAAACTACGGCCCGCGGGCCGAATACGATGGTACTCGAAATTGCTTGATAAAACTTATGGAACACGGGACATTGTGATACAATTTAAATTTAAATATTATGTTCAGAATACTAGGAGATCTTCACACGTGCGAGACCTCCTGGCTGCTATGTGCCTTAAATTTAATATCTTCAATTTTTAATTATTGTATATAAATTTTCTTTCTTATTTTAATGTTTGCTTATTTCGCGCCATCCCAAGTCTTCCCCGACTACTGGTAGCTCCGCCTTCGCTCTGACGTCACCATGGTTTAGATGGCAAAACATACAAACACGCATCTTTCCCGCCCCAGATGCATCCAGCTGTCAACACAGGTCCGACGCCCCAGAAATATTTACTTGTTTTCCATTTTTCAATTTTCGAATATAACAAAAAAAAAAAATCAAAATTCGGTATCGTCTAACTCTGCCTCCTCACCTTTGGTTATTGTTGAGATCCGTGGTTTGTGTGGGTATTTTTACCCTCTTTCTTGTCTTATATGCTCTTGTGTGGGTGGATTGGGGATGTAAGGGCGGGTGGGGAGAAGTGTATGATGTGTGGGTTTAGGATATGTGTGCGGTGTGTTGGTGGGGGATGTGTGCATGGTGTGTCGATGGGAGGTATGTTTGTGGTGGTATGGGTGAGGATGTGTGTGTGGGTGGGGGATAGTGTGTGGTGTGGGAGATGTGTGTGATGGGTGCGGAGAATGTGTGTATGGGTGGAAAATACGTGTGGGTGAGTAGGGGGTGTGTGGTGGTTGGGAGAAATATGTGTGGGTGGTGGGGTGTGTGAGTTGGAGATGTGTGCGTGGATGGAGAATGTGTGGGTGGGGGTGTGTGAGTGGCTTAGGGATGTATAGGTGGGTGAGGGATGTGTATGTTTCGGGGTGGGATACGTGAGTGGGTGGAGGATGTGTGTGGGTAGGGGTATTGTGATCGAGAGATGTTTGGTTGGGGGTGGGTGGGGGTGTGTAGGTGCGTAGTGGAGGATGTGTGCGTGAGTGAGTGTGTGTTGGTGGATGGGTGGGAAATGCACGTGTGGGTGGGGAGAGGTGCGTGGTGTGTTGGTTGTGGATATTGTGTGGATGGGGTATGTGTGTGTGGGTGGGGGTGTGTAGAGTGGATGGGTCAGGGTATCTGTGTGGGTGTGGGTGGGAATATTGTGTGGTATGTGGGTGGGGGATATGTGTGTGGTGTGTAGGTGGGGATGTATGGTGGTAAGTGGGTGTGGGATGTGTTGGTGAGGGATATGTGTGCGGTGTGTGGGTTGGGAATATTGCGTGGTAAATGATGTATGTGATGTGCGGGTGGGGGGGTGTGTTTGGTGGGGGATTGGGTTAGGGCATGTGTGGGTGGGTGGAGGATGTTCGTGTGGGTGGTGGGGTGTGTGTCAGTGGATTGGGGATGTATAGATGGTTAGGGAGATGTATGTGTGTGTGTCGGGGTAGGGAGATTTCAGTTGATGGGAATGTTTATGTATGGTTTGGGGATGTGTGAGTGGGTGTGCGATGTGTGGGTTGGTGGGGGATGTGTGTGCGTGGGTGGGGAATATGTGGTCGATGGAGATATGGCTGGGGGATGGGTGGTTGGAGGTGCGGGTGGGGGTGGGGGAGAGGATGTGTGGGTTAGGATGTGTATGTGGGCGGGCGTGGGATGTGTGGGTTGGTGGGGGGATGTTTGTGGGTGGCGAATGTGTTTTGGTTGGGGGAACAGGTGAAGGAAGTATGTGTGGGTGGGGGATGTGCGGGAGGGGGATGGGTTGGTTGGTGGGGTATGCATGTTTCCCTGGGTGTGTGTGTGGGTGGGGTGATGTATGGGTAGATGGAAGATGGATCTCATAACATGGTAATTTGTCTTGATTATGTTTACAACATTCATTTCACAATGTTTATCTTTCTTTCTATGTAAATGTATAATGCTCTTGATGAACGAAAGATGAGTGATTGGAAGGGCCGAATGTAAGACGGGCCTGCGTGCCCAATTTGTTACCCTTTGAAAATAAAGCTGATTTGATTTGCTTTGATTTGATTTACTAGTAAGTCCTATCTCGGACTGGTTATATAAGCGCTTGTGTCAGTGACGTAAGCTGAGGGATTGGTCGACGGCTGTCCTTTGTTCCCATCTCATCTAGTGGCTTCTTTAGTGGTGGTTAGTGAAGGCTCCTGGCTCGTCTGTCTTGGCTGGTTGCAGTCCTTATAAGGACTCTTTATTTGGTCCTTTTGCCTCCGTCTTTTGTGTATTGCTTGTAGAAGCTTTTCGATGTTTTCATTTTCTTCCTTGCGCCTTTGTTCTCTTTCGAGTTTGAGTTCCTGTTGCCTTTCGATTTCTTCCTGCGTGGTCAGCCATGGGACGATTTCCCCGTAATCTATATAGTACTCGAAGTCGGTCTCACAGTCATAGTATACATCTGGGTATTCTATGAGTTACCCCCTGGGGTTCTTAAGCTTCTTCTTCTCGTTTTCTTTCGAGCACCTTCTGAATTCCTTTCGTTTGAGTTCCTCACTCCTTGCCGATTCTTGGCACTCCTCTAGAGTAGGTGGAAGTGTGTATTCTGTGCCGCCTTCAGAGATCCGGCGGGATAGTGTTTCCCTCTTGGACGTCTTGCCTGGGCTGCTGGACTTACCTTGCGGTTCAGGCTCTGTCACTTGGTTTTCATCTTGCGGTTTCTCTGTGGTTTCTTATATGGCTTCTGTTGGTTTGTTTTGGGAAAGTTCCATGTCAGCTTTTTGTAGTTCTCGCTCTGATTTAATGGTTTGAAGGATTTCTTCGTTCTCCTTCTTTATCAATGCCATATTTTCCACTTCTTGCTAGATGGTTTGATGGATCTCCTTTATTTCAGCCAGCAGTTTCTCATTGTCGCTGGTCGGAGTCGGCGTCAGCAGTGCCTTGACTTGCTTCTTCAACTCGTCTATCTGGTTTTGCAGTTGATTTCTTTCAGCTTGTGGTATACCGGTGGCTATCTCGCACCTCCGCCTTGCTTCCTTGTAGGGTGTCTTTGTGGTAATGGCGATCTATAGAACGTCTTGCTGTCTTTGGAGGTACGGGCAGCCCAAGTATCTTGCTCGATGCTTGCCCAGCCAGTTGGTGCACTTGTTGTTGGGTGCTATGAAGTCCGTGTCCAGCTTGGCCAACGGACACTCCTTGAAAGCGTGGTGATCGGCGCAGTAATGGCAGATTTTCATCTTACTGTGACATGTTGCTCTGCTTTGACCGTTCTCTGGCATCTTGAACATTGAGTTATTCTTGGTATAATCCTTCAGGTTGTTGTATTTTCTTGTCTATCGATACCTGGCGTGGTATCTCGCTGCCCTCAGTCGTCACCACCGCTAGCGTGGTAGGGATCTTTGATTACGTCAGGATCCGCTCCGCCTTCAAGATTCGGATGTTGAGATTCTCTTCTTGTAGCTGCTTCGGGATTTGTTCGTCTGACAGCTCCTGGTGAATACGCTTGACAACCCATCTGACTGTTTTTGAGTCGTTGTTTCCGACTCTGGTGTCTTTCTCCTCCTTCTCACTGTGTTGGTTCTTGTCTGTGGTGGGACGTCGTTGATCTTCCTCGTGGTGGCTTCAGTAGTAACTGTAGTTTCAGGTTCTTTGTTGTAGCTCACATGAAAGTTCTCTCCGCCCGTTTTCTTTACGGCTTTGTCGGCGCCAACGCTGCACATCTTGGATACCGCGTGTCTTTTGGTGTTCTTGCCACGTGGCATTTCCCCCTGTATCAGGCTTCTTGACTTGTTCAGGTGACTTGTATTGATAGCGCTCGCAAATGCGAGTTACTGATGCGATGCGATCGCGTTTACTTATTTTTGCTTGTCGTCCATTTTTTTACCGTGTTGAACTAATTTTCGCCAATTGCTGTGAAGTGACTTTGTTACTTTTCCTTGAATGTTGACAATATTAAAATCATTTAAATGTGCACACTTGTCAATGTTCGTTGTTTGTTATACCGTTTGCATTAATGTGCATCTGATTCTTTAACACTTTGTCACTTGAATTTCAGTTTCATCTTGTACGTTTCAAACAGTTCTCGATTTTCGTATTCGGGTTTTCAAAAGTCTGTTGTCTATTTTTTTTATCCAAGAGATTATCATGTCTAGGTTAAGTTTTCGTGCCCGAGGTTCAGAATTTCCGTTTTGAAGTCCCCATATGAGCCATGGAGTTTACGATGCTCCTGTCTTTGAGTTTAAAAATGCTTACTGCTATGTTAAGTAGCTATGAGGCGTCTGCATTGATAGGGAGCGTCTGCTTATTAACGCTTTCAAATAGCACGCTTGTTACAGAACGTTGTTGGTGGATGACAATAATACGATCGTACAAGGCTGAATGTGCGTGCTTTAATGGTCACTGTTGTAAGCTCGCTGAAGTTACCCAAGACTGGATTGTGTGTCGGGTGCTGTACATATCTTTCCCAGCTCTTGAATTGATAATTGGACTTTTCCACGGCCAAGCAAAGTAGACATTTGTTGATGCAGTGGTCACGTGACTGGGTCAGCACCTTTCTGGTTAGCGACTCTGTGCTCTATTCGCTGGACTCATTTTCAATCCTTGTCATAAGTTAAGTTTAAGTTCTTGCACAGGACAATTCATAACACCTCGTAAACTGGAGTGAACTCAACATGTCTGGAATAACAACTCAAAACTCCATTTTCATTCTATATTGACTCCAAGCATTGAACAAATTACAATATACGTTTTCACAACTACATGCTCAGAGTCGACACAATAACTACACATCTACAAATAAAAGTAGGGGCTCAATGTTTGGCCATTCTACTATGCCCAGACTTCGATCAGACACTGATCGTGATCAGCTCAACTAACTGCCCGCAGGAGACACTGTCCTCTCCTCCGCAGCCTCGCCTCGCAATTTTCATGCAAGGCGAGATTCTTGAACTTCACATCTTCACGCTGGGTTGCGTGAAGCTGTAGCCTGATTGCACCGGGTGGTCCATCAGTGGCGTCACTGGGGTTGGTGTCACCCAGTGCGGTAAACTCTTGGTGTCACCCCTGTAGACTTTCACCATGGTCTTCTTCCGAGTGTTCCTGTACCATATATAATCGCATATAGTAATGTTTGTAAAATAAGTCAAAAAAGTTAATAAGGACATAAGAAAGAAAACAAATTGAACAATATAACTTCAATACTTCAGGTAAAACATAAATAAAGAACTTCGACAAACTCGGACAAAGTTAAATTTTTGTTATTTAACATTAAAATTTCTGTTATTTAAAATTAAAAGTTTCCCACCCTGGTCTTCAAAGCTGCAAACCTGTCAATCACATCATCAAAATCAATATCTTTCACCATATCACTTTCAATTGATAATATAGCCAGATGTGGGGTGGTAAATATAATAAATTAGCATAAGGACAAGTTTCGCTAGGGGTATTCAGTATGAATGGGGTCTAAATCCCAAACACGCCTTCTATAGGATTTAATATACTGGCTCGTAAAACCCCCAAGCATTGAACAAGGCAGAAAAGGGTGCAAGTTCAACATTAACATAGAAGAAATGTTTCCCATAGAAGGCTGGGAGATCCGGGAAGTTCTACCACAGACACCCGAGTACTAATCACTCTACCCAGAAGGTGTGTCTATGTGTAAGTGCCCCACCCCACATTTAATCTCCCATATATATATATATATATATATATATATATATATATATATATATATATATATATATATATATATATATATATATATATATATAAACAATGACAAGTATCCACTGTCATGCACATCCACAGTATTACACAACAGAGGGACAACAACCAATGTTAGACGCAACAACTGGATTACACGACAGAGGAAACAGCCACTGTTAGACAAAAACAGTGCAATGACTCACTGTATCACATAACAGTAACCATAACTGGACTATAAACAATTTTGGAACAACAGGTTAACAGTAAAGTAACTTCAAGGCTTGGTTAAACCAAACAAACAAACAACTGTATTGTGAAAACATGTGGTTCCTGGGAAAACCCTGTTGGCTACATTATGGTGACATATACATGAAAAAAGTATCATATTTCAGGCAATGCACAAAAAGTATGTAACCATAACAGAAGTCCCCAAAAATGGTTCACAACCAATACATGTGTCAAACACAAACAAAGTAAATAATCCATACAAAGAAATAGATAAAGAAAATCTATCTAATCTGTCTCTAGAAATATCCTATGGGTCTGATGATGACTCCCTCTCCTTCAATATCCACTAGAAAAAAGTCTGGCCATAATCACACTCTCTATAATTCAGGGAAACAGCTGCTTTGCATATATCCACCTATTCAGAAAATTGGGGATTGCACACACACAGACACACGGAACTTTCACCGCTGGATCATATATCAAAAACGAATAACATGTAGGAGTAATCCATATGAATCCAAAGTGGATATACTGTAATCTCCCAAGTCACAGCTGCTAAGTCTGGGCTAGGAGCATTCTGGGATGGTATAACAGACAGATATGAGTCTGAAGCGTTCTGGCGTGGCGTGACAAACAGGAGTCCATGTGATTGATTCGATCACGATCAGGCACAAACACTTTCAGTATATCTTTGGATGAGGAGTGGCATCACATTATCTATTAGAATTTCCTGACAGAACTAACTTGAATTGGGCATAAATATTCCCGCCCTTCTCTGGGTTAAGATGTAGGTTATTCTTTCTTCATCTGAATATACGACTTGATTGACCGGGAGTTGGTATAGTGCTTGATGGTCCCTGTCTTGGATATGATGGATGAGAAGATTCAAAGGAAGCTGGGAGGCCACAAAATCAGTTGGTAAATCCATACTGGTAAATGATGGTGAATTCCAGACTATCCATGAGCCTCTGGAATATGACAGTTGAACGTGGAATCAGGCGGTGACTTTTAGAAGAGGGTATACGCTGAAAACCATCTAGGCCAGGCATGCCTCATGTCTTTGCAGACATTGAAAAGATTAACACCATCTGTAAGTTCCCAGAGGTAGGGAATCCACTTCAGCATATTCAAAATCTATTAATTATCCAGGCATTGACATTCAGGTTCAGGGTGTGCGGCAGTAACCAGCACTCTCTGTAGAATATTAGGGGTAGGCTGATAACCCAGTTTCCTGCCTCTAAATCCAAATAAGTTGACTATAATTCCAGTGCCAAGCATGGTGACTAGTGCCAATACTCCAACGCATCTCTAGCGCCTATGTAGAGTGAAGAAAAAACAGGGTCGATATACATTAGTAATACAACCCAAACATCTGATAACAATGTATCATAATAAAACATACATTCTGATAACAATGTATCATAATAAAGCATACATTCTGATATCAGTGTAAATAATAAAATAAACAGTCTGATAACAGTGTATAATAATAAAAATAAAGGAAACAAAAAGGGAAGAAGAAAAAAAAGGTGACAATAGTTGCCTAGAACTTGTCACATACTGTAGAGTTTTGTCTCACTCCAAATGTGAGTAAGGTATCTATTCAATAGGTACATCTCTTCTCCTACACTTGTGATTATATATCATACAAAATGAAAATACCAAACAGCATTTATTACAGCATTAAGCAGTAACAATCATGAGCATAAAAAGGTAAAATACTCATAAAAGACAAATCATGGGAATCTTTTCCCATACAATGTAGGAATCACTTAGTGGGCAGTTACCCAACATCTCAAAGTAAAAACACAAGAGCATGGTGTCATTTCCCACTTGAGATTATATATCATAAAAAATGACAATCGCATAACATCATTTATAAAACAGACTCCAAGACAATCAATCACACCTCTGTGTATTTACAACAATGTAAACAAAAGATTAACTCCTAAGTGCATGAAAAAGTCAAGCGAGAATATCTCTCTCTTTCTATCTAACCAACTATTAAAGTTGTACATAAATGTGAGATAGTAATATTTCTCCATCATAAGAGCAGAAATACAAAATATGTACTCAGGAAAAAATACTTTATAACACAGAGACCAGTTGTGAAAAATAAGCATATAGGAATACAGTAAGTTCACAAAATCATCTCAGAAGGGTGATTCATAGCAAGATTATATTGTAAGCTTTATGAAGGCTGACTGGACAAAATGGCGATATCCAGGCTGCGTGATGCAAACCAACTTTTCAAAGAAAGCGATTCTCATAATTTTCACACACACAACTTCAATCATGATATTAGTTGCATCAAAGCATTTATCCTAATACATAACATGATATATTTTATATAATATAATGCTCACCTAAAACGCAGAGAATAAGTGGCTATTAATTAACCCATTAACAATGGGTCACCCGCTGACTTGAAGAAAACATGTCGATTGACGAGACCGCTTTGTCTACCAAGCCTTTGTCTCGCTTAAGCCTTTGTTTCTGGGGCGCGGCCAATCACTGGCCTTAATTCAAACGAAAGTTCGTTTTGTTAATTCTCCAGTCGAAATTTTAATAGCGCGTATAGCCGTCTGCTGGAAAAGACCGAGGGATGATGACATATATGTCACACCAGATCAGAGTCTTGACTGTCCCATGGTTGATAGCAAGTAGTTCTTTATAAGTTTTAGTTTTGAAAAGCTCCTCACACATGAAGCCACAGACACACAGATCGTAAGAAATAGTTGTAGAGTATTGGGATAGATTCAAGGAAATCCCAACCTACATACGATGCGGATGGCGAATGCTGCAAGGCACAGTTAATGGATTCATATACAAATGTAACCAGCGGTCAACAATATTCGTTGCAACACTACTTCTTAACTTTTATCAGGAAGTTTTGTCGCCAATGCACGACTGTCATTTCATGACATATATTTTATTGTAAATATTGAGCACAACCCACAACTGGCAACGCCGATCGTATTCTGGTATGAACCTAAGGCCTATCTACGTCAATATGGAAGCACTAGACTCGAGTTTCGCCCTCGTTTGAGCTCTTCAGTGGTGCATACGTGGATAGGCCTTAGGTTCATACCAGAATACGATCGGCGTTGCCAGTTGTGGGTTGTGCTCAATATTTAAAATTCAAATCCCGAAATAACCAAATTAATCAATATATTTTATTATTTTATATTGCGAATTGCTGGCGAATGTCAGTAACCGCATCAATTATTGGGGGGATCTGCGTGTGGCAGTCTCAACGGTGACTCGTTGGTTCGAAAAATTACACAACCGTTATTTATTTTTCTATATCCATCTTTTTAATTAAAAAATTAAATTAAAAAATTAAAATATATATTTTTCAGACAGATAGAAAAACGTGTGTATGCCGTAATTATTAATTTATTGTAGTAGTAAACTACTAGTATACTATAGTATAGTAATACTAACTATTGTAAGTGGAAGGATGCCGCTGTTTTTCTCCTTTAAAATGTATGCCCTGTCCTAATTAATTTACTTTAAAATATTTATATTTTAGTGACATTTGATAAAATTATAAAATTTCGAAAAAAATAATTATTTACATAAAAAACGAACCTGTAAACAACGTCTGTCATTTTCTGCAACCACGTTACTCCACACGTCATTAATTGGCGCGTTTGCAAATGACCCACGATTCTACTCCGACTCCGAGGCTCCGAGCAGCTCTGAGCTCTGAGTCTTATTCATTTAAGCACCTGACGCTCTGCATGGTGGCACCCTGTGCCTGCTCATGTATTTAACAATGAACGGTTATGAAACCCGACTAGACAGAGCTATGTCTGCTTTGTCAAATTTGCAATTTTTTTATTTTGGTGTCACCCCTTGATGGTGTCACCCGGTGCGGCCCGCACCCCCGCACCCCCCTAGTGACGCCCCTGTGGTCCATGACCTAACTTTGGTTCATGGCATATATATAATATATATATATATATATATATATATATATATAATATATATATATATATATATATATATATATATATATATATATATATATATATATATATATATATATATATATATATATATATATATATATATTGTTAATCTTTCGTTCTTTTTATTCGTTTGATAAAGACTTGGGTGGAAACATTTGTCTATATCTGTTTTTCTTTGTTCATTTCAACCTACGAATTTTTTAGTAACATGTAATATTTTATGATAGTGTTCTAAGTACATGTTTTGCCATGTGTCAGATAGCTTGAAATATGATAACTACGATGAATGAGTTGTATGCACATTGAAAACATCACACATGCAGTAAGTGCATGTCACCAAGTCTGCAATAACTAAAGTAAATCGTCAATGAAATTAGGCGGCTACGATAACAATCTACAAAATACAAGTGTTAAGCAATATGCCCAGATATTTGACATGGCCAGAAACGAGGTCTTTCACGCAATGTCAGCTCTACGTGGTAGCGTTCGCAACAGATTGATCTAACGGTAGAGTTATTCTCAATTCGCACTTGTCACAACACAACGATATAATAATTATTACTGGCAGGCGGAATACGCGCGACATATTTCATGATAGAAGAAACCTGACTATAATTGCTTAGAACAAGAATAATTGGCATCGATTGTCAAAAAGTCATGTAATAAAGTAAACACGACTAATGATATATTGCACATGACGTGGCTTCAATGTAATATTTTATTATAACGAGACTCAGGTATGGGTAAAATAGTGTTGTATACGACAACCGCAGGAATCAAGATTACATTGCACTAGTTTGTGATGTGGTGATATATAAGAAAATTATCTCGCGAGATAACATAACTGGTTGTCTTTGGGAAATTTCTTAAATTTTTTTTTTCGAATTTATTTTTCGTAATGCATTTCAGTATTGTAGAATTTCCAGGTGTTAAGCACGATTATTATATCGTTAAAATAGCAAATGGAAATGTATTAAGAATGTACCATTCATAGCAAAGGTAAAACAACATGGTAAAATGATTAGCGTGAAATAACGTCTACACAATTATAGACATAATATAACACAACATTAGTTAAAGGCACATGGCATTCGTAAATATATCCAGACAATAAATCTCATAAGTAATTTAACCAGCCGGTGTTATTTATTGTCAGCCGTTATTTAGAATTAGGTTTGTGCACTGATTATGTCTGATTTTCAGAAAGCCAGAAAGCCAGCCATATTTAGTTAGTGTGGAGGGGACAGGAGATCATGTTCATCATTTCATTGGTAAATCAGAGGCACGTTATTTGTTACACTCACCGTCTTTTCTCACAGCATAGACACAATCAAAATGTTGAGTGCAACGTGCAACAATTCGGGACAACTCAGAGAATAGACACATGCATACACTCGCGCGCATGAACTCATATACACAGGCAATACCACATATATAGGTAACATGACGATGTGGTTCTAGATACTCTTTTATACATGTGTGTGTGGGTGTGTATGTATTAAGTCATTGATGAATATTGGTCCCTATTGGGTTACGGACATCTACACAATGAATGTAGCGATGTCAACAACAACAACAACAAAAAAACACACACACACACATACACACACACAAGAAAGAGACGTCTTCAGGTAACCACAGGCATATTTTAAGAAGTGACACAAATTACCGCTTCACGTAATTGGAGCTGATCACTGAGCTGATTCACAACTCTGGTGATCGAGTGAGATGGCGAAACATGACCGCCCACGCTTATCGGCATGGCAAATGTTGGACGAATGGATGGTAATTGGTTTGGGATGTTGAAATTAAGAGCGACGTTTTTGAGAGCCTCAATGCGGATGTTTGTAAGATATCTACGATAAATATGAGCTTGCATCGGAAGAACCGATTGATTCCTAGTTTGGTTCCCATAGCATTTATATCACATCAAAGTCTCGCCATCGATTATGGCACCGAGAATTGTGCAGATATCTGGATATAAAACTAGCTTTCGCGGGTTGATAGTTAACATGGGTGATATATATATATATATATATATATATATATATATATATATATATATATATATATATATATATATATATATCATCTCATCATGTTCCTCTTGTACCTTGTGGTGTCGAGGTGAAGTATAAACGCGGGAGAGTGCCCGCTTATGGGCTTCATGTAACGATATTGTGGGGGATATTGTGTGGTATGTGGGTGGGGGATATGTGTATGTGTGTAGGGAGGGGATGTGTGGTGATATGTGGATGTGGGATGTGTGGGTGAGGGATATGTGTTTGTGGTGCGTGGGTTGGGAATATTGTGTTGTGGGATGTGGGTTAGGGCATGTGTGGGTGGGTTGAGGATGTATGTGTGGGTGGTGGGGTGTGTGTGAGTGGATTGGGGATGTATAGGTGGTTAGGGAGATGTGTGCGTGTGTGTGTGTGTGTGGGTAGGGAGATGTCAGTTGGTGGGGATGTGTGTGTATGGTTTGGAGATGTGTGAGTGGATGTGCGATGTGTGGGTTGGTGGGGATGTGTGTGCGTTGGTGGGGAATATGTGGTCAATGGAGGTCTGGTTAGGGGATGGGTAGTTGAACGTGTGGGTTGGGAGAGGATGTGTGAATGGGGGTTGGGTGTGTGGGTTAGGATGTGTATGTGGGTGGGCGCGGGTTTGTGGGTTGTTCGGGGATGTTTGTATAGATAGAGAGTGTGTTTGTGTTGGGGGAACAGGTGAGGGCAGTGTGTGTGGGTGGGGGATGTGCGGGAGGGGGATGGGTCGGTTGGTGGGGTATGTATGTGTCCCTGCGTGTGTGTGGGGTGATGTGGTGGCGTGGTGATGTGTGGGTAGGTGGGAGATGGGCCTCATAACATGGTAATTTGCCTTGTTTACGCTTACAACATTCATTTCACAATGTGTTTTTTTCTTCCTATGTGAATATATAATGCTCTTGATGGACGAAAGATGAGTGACTGGAAGGGCCGAATGTAAGACGGGCTTGCGTGCCCAATTTGTGACCCTTTTAAAATAAAGTTGATTTGATTTGATTTGATTTGATATTCCCATTGGCTCTGTTATTCCCTGCGTCCATATTTTACGTGGTCGGCCCCTTCCTCTGCTTCCCTCTGGTCTGTACATCATTGCTTGTTGTGGTAAACTGTTAGCTGGTAACCTACTTGCATGGCCAAACCATTTGACTTGCTGCCTTCTAATAAAATCTAATGCAGCTATAACCCCCACTTTAGTCCTAATTTCTTCGTTTCTGATCTTATCTTTTCTTGATATATTGAGTATTCTTCTCAGGAATCTCATTTCTGTTGTTGTTTTTCTTTTCTCTTTTTTTCTGTCATTGTCCTGGCTAGGCATTGGTAACATAGAGTTGGTAGGAAGACATGTTTGATCTTTAGTATTGGTTCCATTTGTCCAATGAATTGGTTTGCCTTATTGCATCTATTTTCGATCTCGTTTTCTTATTTGCATTTGATGATTAAATATTTCCTAGGTATTTGAAGCTCTTTACTTGTTTCAGGTGATGTTCGTTTAGGTGAATCGTTATTGCTTTTTCTTCTTTAGTTACAGTCATTAACTCTTGTTTACTTGTGCTAATTTTCATGTTAGGTTCCCTACACGTTTTAATTAGACTATTCACGCGGTCTTGTAATTCAGCTTCTGATTTTGCTATTAGTGCTTGGTCGTCCGCAAACAGGAGTTCTCTAATGGTTAGATTTGCAGATGGTTCTTCTTCCGTGTTCTCGTCATGCGGTGTTTTTGTGGTCCTATGATTGGCTGGTTTCTTTACATATGTTGTCTATATATGTTATTAACAAGAGAGGAGACATGACACAACCTTGTCGTACTTATGGTGAAGGGTACTGAGTGTCCTACTGTTGCTCTCACTATGCATTCACTGTTGTTGTATAAGCCTCTACATAGGTTTGTTAGATGTGTACTCACTCCACATTGTTAAAGGATTTCTCACAGCTTGTTTCTATCTGCTCTTTCAAATGCATTTTCTTGGTCGGCAAAAGCTAAGTACAGTGTTTCATTGAATTCAATTGATTTTCTATAAGTTGTCTAAGAGCAAAAATGTCATCTGTGCATCTTTTGATTTTCCTTTTTTTTCAAATTGGGATAATTATGGCGTTTCCCCAGTCTCGTGGTGTCTGTTGTTCTACCCAAACAATATTGAATAGTCTTAGCCATGCTGAACCTATTTCTCCCGCTGCTTTAATTAGTTCGTTTGGTATTTAATCTTGTCCTAGAGATTTGTTCAATGGGGCTAATCTGACGGGTTCTATAATTCCCTCTTTCAGTATGTCTGGTACTAGTTCTTCGGTTGCATCTGTATCGGGTTCTTGAATTCCTGTGACATCTGAGGGGATGTTGAAAAGTCATTCGATGTACTGTTTCCATCTTATTAGGATTTGTTTTTGTTCACTAATTGGTTCTCTATTTTTACTGTTAATTATTTCAGTTGGGTCAAAGGATTCTCCTCTGGTTCTCATTACACTTATCTTTTTGTAGAAGTTTCTATTTGCCTCCTTGTAGTTCTTATTTAAGGTTTCTCCATACTCCTCCCATTCTTTTTGTTTTCCTATCTTTATTATACTAATCACATGTCTTCTAGCTGTTCTATATTCTATGTAATCGCATTCCTGTTTGCTCTTCAGTCACTTTTTATATTTTTCCTTTTTGTCTCTTACAGCTTTCTTTACTTCTGCGTTTCACCAACTTGTTATTTTCTTTATCCGTGTTTTTTTTTTTTTTTTTGGTGATTCCGCATGTTATTTTTGCAGTATTTTAAATGCTTGATGTCAACATCTCCCATTCTTCTTCCACTCTCTTTCTGTCTATAGGTAATTTTACAAAGATTTTAGTTAGTTCTTTCTGATAATTTTGCATCACCTCCTCGTCTTTGAGGTGTTCTAAGTTTACTGATTCGCATGGCATGTATTTACCGACTATTTGCTTTCTTCTACAGATGGTTCTTATTGTGGCAACGACTGCTTTGTGGTCTGTGTTTATACTTAAGTTAGGCACTGCCCTTGCATCTAATATTATTATTATTATCTGTTATTTCTGATTAATATAAAATCAGTTTGGCTTGTATTATCTAGATCGTTCTATTTTTACCAGGTATATATGTGTGAGTCTTTGTATTTATAATGTATTTGTTATATAGAGGTCGTGTTGGCTGCATAGCTCTATCAGTCTACTTCCGTTATCAATTCCTTCATTATGTTGGTCTCCAAATGAATGCCCCAAGATGTTTTTCTATGCTCATTCTGTTGTGTCCTAGCCTTGCATTGAAGTCTCTCATAACTATGATGATGTCCTGCTTATCTATTGTATTTAGCACGTCATAGATGTCTTCGTAGAATTCCTCAAATTCTTGCTCATTATTGTTTGTATTGCATGGCGCATATATTTGTACGTATGTTGTAATTGTTTGTTCTTTTAATCACACTGTTATGATTCTTTCTGATATATATTTTATTTCTAGTATTCCTCTTGCTTGCCGTGGTTCAATGACTATATATATATATATATATATATATATATATATATATAGATATATATATATATATATATATATATATATATATATATATATATATATATATATATATATATATGAATTGTGACGATGGCATGGAGGGATATCATCAGCAGAGTTGATCCAGAATACTACTAACGACCGAGGTATGTGGAGAGGCATAAATACCTACGCCAGATGACATGGCACTTGATGATATGCCATCGTTTCAATTCATACAGCATCATTTATCATAAGATAAATGATGCTCTCCCTCTCTTCCCCCTGATCTTTCCAGTCGTCACGATGTTCTCCGCTGCATTTCTTCTCATCACATGACCAAGGAAAGATGTTTGTCTCTTTCTTGTTCTTGTTAGATTCCCTGGCAGTACAAGGAATTCGCAACATTCGTCTTAGGAACAACAACTCTGTTGCTTCCAAGTTCTTCCTAATTTGTTCATTTACATTCCAGGATTCACTGCGATACAGCAAGATAGGTTCAATATAGCCCTTCAGCACTCACTTTCTTACATTTAGTGATTGTGACTTATTGCATAAGATACTTTTTTTTCCATTTTCTGAAATGCAGCGTTTTCTTGCCTTATTTCGCTCTTAATCTCCATTGTGCGCCTTCCGTCTCATGTCATTAATGTCCCTAGGTATTTGAAATCATCCACTTTGTTGAGAATTGTTCCTATGTTTTCCATTTCACACTTTGGTGTCACATTTTTGTTTGATATCATCATTGTTACTGTTTTCTTGATATTCAAGAAGAGTCATTTCTTTCGATTCTCCGTTACTACAATGTCCAACAATTGTTGTATATCTTTCGAATTATCCGCCATCAATACTGTGTCATCTGCATAGCGTATATTGTTTGAATTATAATCTCCGATTAGTATTCCCGGCTTCTCATTGATCTTTCTCATTATTACATCGCTATAGAGGGAGAAGATATCCAGTGACAAAACAAATCCCTGTCGTACTCTTAGCTTTATTTGTTCATAATTGCCATCTTTAATTCCCATTTTAATTGTTGCTACTTGGTTTAAGTAAATAGTTTCTATTATTCTGAGATCTTTCCCGTTACTGATGATATCTTCCAACATTTTAATTAGTTCATCATAATTTACTTTATCAAATGCCTTGGTATAATCTATGAAGCACAAATATATGTTTTTCTTTGTCTCTATTTATCTGTCTGTTGGTGCTCGTAATGTAAATATTGCACTGGTTGTACATTTTCTTTCCACAAATCCATACCGTTCTTCACCAATTTCGATTTTTATTTTCTTTCTTGTTCTTCTCATTATAATTCAGAGTAGAAGCTTAGTGACATTGTTCATAAGGTTAATTGTACGATGGTCTTCGCATTCGATTGCTCTTCGGTGTTTTTAGGTACAGCTATAAATACAGATTTCAATATATCGCTTGGTAAATATCCACAGCTGTAGATACAATTCAACAAATTGGCTATACATTTTGGTCTACGCACACACACGCACACAAGCACAAACGCGCGCGCGCGCACACACACACACACACACACCTATATATATATATATATATATATATATATATATATATATATATATATATATATATCATGTGCCATGCCGATAAGCCTGGGCGGTCAGGATTCGCCATTTAACTCGATCACCAGAGTCGTGGATCAGCTCAATGTTCTAGTCTCTACCATGCCACGTGGTTGAGCCATTCAGGTATATACTTTTCTGCCTTTCCCTTGTTCTTGCGTGTGTGGTAGAGGATATGTGGGTGGGTGAGTGTTGATGGGTTATGGGATGAATGGAGGATGTGTGTGTGTTTGAGGAGATGTGTGTAGGTGATGGGAGTGTGTGGGATGTGTGAGTAGGGGAAGGGTGGATGGGTGGGGGGATTTATGTGTGCCTTGGGGTGTGAGTGTGGTTTGGTGGGGGATGTGTGCGTGGATGGGAGATGGGTGGATCGTTGGGGTATGTGTCTCATAACATGGTAATATGCAGTGTTTATGTTTACAACATTCATTCGACAATGTTTTTTTTTTCTTCTATGTGAATGCATTATGCATTATTGATGAACGAAAGATGAGTCATTGGAAGGGCCGAATGTAAGACGGGCCTGCGTGCTCAATTTGTTACCCTTTGAAAATAAACACTGTTCGTTCGTTCGTTCGTTCTCTTCCCCTCGATCTTGCCATTTTTTTCTTCTCATAACATGTCCAAAAAATGTTGACTGTCTAAATCTAATCTCTCTACTCAATTTACGATTTTCATTTGTTTCTTGTAGTACTTTGTCTTTGGTTTTTCTGTCTGTCCATGGTATTCTTTGCATTCTTCTCAAAAACAACATTCCCACAGCCTTCAGATGTCTTTCAGCCTGACTGCTCATTGTCCAAGCTTCACAGCCATACACAAGTACAAGCCAAATGCAGCATCTCAACACTCTTTTTCGCGTTTCAATTGACATATTATATATATATATATATATATATATATATATA
Organism: Cepaea nemoralis; assembly: GCA_014155875.1. Lineage (NCBI taxonomy): Eukaryota > Metazoa > Mollusca > Gastropoda > Stylommatophora > Helicidae > Cepaea > Cepaea nemoralis. The sequence goes on along the minus strand of JACEFZ010024140.1, from coordinate 448,959 downwards.
TATATATATATATATATATATATATATATATATGTGTGTGTGTGTGTGTGTGTGTGTACACATTTATAAACACACACACACACACACACACATATATACTATCATCCGTGGCGAAGGAAAGCTGACGCTATGCTAAATTCCGCACATTACGTTCAAAATCTTCAGCAGGCGATTTAGAATCAGACTGCATTTTGTTGATTTTTATTAGTGCTATGAACGTCGGTGGTTCAGAATTAAATAACAAACTACTGAACTCAAACTTGCACGTAAATCAAATTTCACACAGCTGAGAAGCGTAAATAAATAGAAACAGGGTACAGTCTTTGAACAAAAACAACAACATTACGAATGTTGAAATCTATGATTTATGAAAGCATCTATTGTTTAATACAGTGTATTTAAACACAAGATGAAATAATGTAAATCTTCGAGTGCAAAGTATTTCTTGAGAGTTTTAACAGAAACAAAATGAATCATAATGTAATAAAATGTAGAAGTTCAAGTGGATTTGAAAATGTATCTATGACATAAATGTAATAACGAAAACATGTAACATACAACACACATCACTTCTATCTGTTTTCTGATTTGTCCAGCAGAAGGAGTACGTACCATCCACTTATGCTCAAGCTGCATTGATTGTTATCACTTAATAATAATTCAGAACATGCCTTACACTCACGCTAAGCTCGTCTTCTTAAACTGTGCATGACATTTTAATTTTAAGTAATTGAAAGTCAATATTTAAGACAGGAAAGGACTATTTGATGAGAAAAACATGTTAATTCACATAAGAACAGTCTATCTTCAGGTAATATACAAGATGCCACAATTCATGAAATTGGATAAAATAGCACTTATGATTTCGCCGTACGATGTTTAAATCGATAAAATTATCTTGACCTTTCTTTCAGCCATACGAAGGAAAACAATGATTATAACACAATATATTAGTTAAAAATATATGTAAACACTGTAACTTGAATCATAGGGTGTATAGAGAAGTGCACTCAACGAAAGATTAGGGAACACATATTGACAACTTAAGTTTGCATAACTAATGTCAGCACCGCGCGTCACTAGAGGACTGATTCTCGCATACTTTGTAGATCAAGGGCAGCTTGTTCACGCCGTGAGACTGACTGGGGGATTGCTACTGGTCACATGTATCACTGATGTGGTCCGTATCACAGTGACAATGCTATTTTCCGTGATTTCAAAATAAGAAAATAAACATATAATTGACAAGAAGGGAGTCTTTAGCATTAATAAAATGGTGGAGGTCAAATTGAAAGCTAAGTACAACAACCTTCCACTACTTTAGTTCTATACACGTTAGATACGCATTGATGAATTAATTGCCCACATTGAGGAGACGTACAATGCAATATGCGTCTGTGTTCGGAACAACTCACTGCTGCAAACAGTCCGTTTCATAACTTAATATCGCAAAGAGTTCAATGTGCGACCTATGAAAGCGTGGAAAAGAAGTTGCGAATAGTAAATTCATCAAGGCCATAACACGCCTCACCAAAGAGAAGTGGTTTAATGAAACCCATTAGGGATTAGTTAATTAAACGCTTGACTAAATATAGCAGGCTACTATTTGTTTTTACAATTTTTTATTGCCCGCTAGTTAGTTAGTTAGTTAGTTAGTTAGTTAGTTAGTTAGTCAGTCAGTCAGTTAGTCAGTCAGTCAGTCAGTCAGTCAGTCAGTCAGTCAGTCAGTCGGTCAATTAGTTAGTCGCGGTTCCAACTTCACGGCAACAGGTCGTCTCCATTATGCTCCGTTCCTGTGCCACTAAATATGACACAAAATGCTCCTCACTGCCCAATGTGAAAAGTGGAACATACTGGAATGTCGGCAAGCCAATGGCCCGCACAGGTACACTGTGCATAATGCCGAGACGAGAATGCCAACACAAAAGTCCTCCACGAAAAATACAGTTCATCGTCGATGGAATCGGCATTTACTTGAAATAATTCATTGACCCGGGTTTTATCCCATATCTCGACCTCTATTCGCACGGCGACCCGCCAAAAGCACCACACGAAGCACGATCTCCGTAGCTCCAGCGATAACTCCCATGAGTCACCTAAAAAATGCACTCGTGAACTAAAAATGCAAACCAGTCAATTCAGCGACAGCCGGCCGCCATCGTTATGAACATGCTGTTCTCGCTACACAAGCGCGGACAGATGTAAATGCATTCCACACGAAATTCACAGCTAACAGTGTCGCGCCACGCATTCACTAAGTAGCAGGGCAACGGAACCATGCACTACCAGTCCAACATTAGGAAAATGGGAATGCAAACCGTAGCAGAAGAATAAACATTCCAGAGGTTTAACGGTTCAAATGCCTATCCGCCATTTTGAGCTCTCTAATGATATGCTGTTAATAATATTTAAAAAGCCACTGGTAGAAATTATTTTCTCCAATACTGCCATAAAGGATTAACATATACGCACACAGTTTAATTAGAAACGTCCACAATGATGAGACCAGTGACACTTGTGATCAATTCCCATCCGGTGGAAATAAAATCTCTGAGCGTAAATACGCAAATGGCATGATCTTCCTCTCAAATAGCACCAAAGCAATAAAATATTAAATCATATATATCAACAACAACAAAAATCAGAGAATATCGAAATCATTTATTGTAAAGTAAATTACAAAAACCCAAATATACTGTTCACAGACAAAACTACATATAAAAATCTTACCAATCAACAATAAAGGCATTGAAAATGCCACACTTTTATTATATTGATACCATAATAAACAATAACTGGAACTAAACACATGAGGTCAAATATACGTATAATGGTGACAGCAATGCGATATTAAACAGTATATAAAACCTGTGACCCAACAAAGCAAGCAACTGAAAGTTGAATGTTTGAAAATATACATCTTTTCTGTGGCAATATACTGATGTCAGTCATGTGCCATGTTACAAACACCAAAGTAAATCGTTGGTAATGTTAATCATAAATGCTCATGACAAAGTTTAACTGTACCACGAATGAACAAGAGAGCAGCCCTGATATACTACAAGATGTGGACATCGAAGCCAAATGATTCATAAACAACATCATATATCGCAAACTTCAAAAGAAACGTTGACCATATTAACGCCACAGTGGTTTGAAAAGAATTGTGATGGATGACTGGGTTCCCTGAAGTACAAGCAGAGGTTGAACAGCACGAGAATGGACAAATGGAATTGAAGACATCTTGCTCATGAAATAGCATGATTTAGGAGAACTCACAAGGGTTTGACAATCCTTCGCTGGGCCGTGATTTGAGAAACTTAATGGAAAGGATATAGATATATATATGTAATTAGTGTAAGTTTGTTTGTGTGTTTAAACAGCAGCATATTAAGAACAAGGATACCACATGTAAGTATACAAGAGAAAAAGTTATACGATGACAATGAATATATATCCGTTATTTTACGCAGAGAAGCCGACCTGATGTCGAGCCCCAAAACAACAATCACAGCCAGTTATAATAGCAGACTCCAACACCACTACACTAAGCAAACTACACTGACAACTAACGGAGGACAATTTTAAATAAACTGGACGAAGGACACACACAATGACTGAAACAAAGTACAGGTAGGCCCCGGTTAACGTCGGGGTTACGTTCTTGGAAAACGTGACGTTAAGTGAAACGACGTATAGCGAAACACTATTTCCCATATAATTAAATGAAATACGGTGTATTGTGTACCACATTCATTCATTCATTCAGTAGCATGTCCTTTGCAGAACCTCGCTCCCATAACAACCCTCCGGAAAACCTCTCGATCATAAGCAAGATGTCCCGCGTCTGATACACCCATCTGGAGATCATCCGCCACATCCTGCACCCATCATCTCTTTGGCCTTCCTCTTCCTCTCTTCCCAGGCATATACCCTTCCATTATTGTTCCCTCTAAACTTTCGTGACGTTTCAAGTGACCAAAATATTACAATTTTCTTTGTTTTATCGTCTTTAATAGCCAACCTTCTTCAATATTCAACTCTTGAAGTATGGATGCATTTGTTCTTTTCTTTACCCAAGATATTTTTAGAACTCGTCTATAACACTTATATTCAAAGGCGTTTATGCGCTGTTCAGCTTGTTTAGTAAGTGTCCATGTCTCACAGGCGTATGTTGCAATGGGAAAGATGCATGCTCTTAAAAATCTAATTTTTGTAGTTCTGTCTGTCCCACTCCATAATTTATTCATCTGTTTTAGTCTTTGAAGAGCAATTGATAGTCGCCGTTTAATTTCTTTCATTGTGTCCCTATCACGATGTTCTTGATGATAAGTGCGTGATATGGTCGTTGTCTAGGTAATGATACTCCTGGTGTGTCAATTGAGATATCTCACTGTCTTACAATATAACTCACCCCCGCAGTCCACATCCACCAGTCATTAAACAAGATTGAGTTGGCGCACATAATCCTTTAATACAGAAAGAACACGGACAAACGGAACATAACTCTATATCCAGAAACAATATAATCCATAGAATATCCATATCCTCCTCACAACTTAACACGCACACATCACTGCCTTCTCACGGCCTGCTTAATCTCAAATTTCTAAGACAGTTATCCAGCTCCTATCCACAGCTGGACCTCACACAATACAACCCACACACTGGGTCTAGCCTCCACTAACTATTCAACCCACTCTGGGTTCAGGCCTCTATTAGCTATCCAAACCCCACTGGGGTTTAGGCCTGCATTCACACCTGGGAGAACAACACAACCCACGATCTGACCCGCAGTCAGTCTAAGCTCCCACTTATTAGCCCACCGATTCGCTCGGCGCCAAAACATCAACTGTCTTGAAGTCCCCTGACTTCACACAAAACTAAACTGTCTTTCACCCCATCCCCCTAGGGGTCTGCTCACACCCGCACCATTATTTTTCATGGCTGGTTGTTTTTCTCGTAGTCTCGCTACTGGGGTCACTCACCTCAATGTCAATGACCCAGGCATATGTCATTACCCCCCTCTTAAAAGAAAACTTCGTTTTCAAACGTTGGGAGAATAATACTTATGAACTATGTGACCCAGACATATTGCCTGGGTAGCCCTAAGTATGGCTCCATCTCCCTTTAGATACCACCCTAAATAATACATCGAATGTTCATAGTACACTACCGTATTCCCCACACATAAATACCAACTGTTTCTATCTTGTGTACTGTCACATAATAGACCAACGTGATTTAACCAGTGATGAGAATAAAAGGCGTTCTGAATTAGCGGCATGTTCGAGGCCAAGGGTTGTTTCAACAAATCCAGGAAATGTAGCTGCACGTGTTTACATGGGGTCGACAAAATGGGAACATTTGGAGGTGAGTGAGACAAATCCCTGCCTCGCTTTGACAGTTTATCAACATTCGAATACAGATAGAACCCGTCAGATCCTGGTTACAATCAGATGTCAACCATCACAGGTCGGACAAAGTTAACAGCTGCAGATGTGTAGGGGAAGTGAGTGAGATGACTCAATACACCACTTTGATAGTTTATAAACAGGTCGGATTGAAAGCGGAAGTACTCAGCTCGGGAGAAAACAGTCCGTCTGTCATTTAGAGTTTACGGACATCACGCAGATTGGCAGCTTGTTATGGAAAACTGTTGTTGGGATCATACAGTAACTCGCTAGCTTGTTGGGGATGTCAAAACAAGTGATGACAACTCTGACAGTGACTAAGCCAGGGAGGATAGATTCTTGACAATGGATGATATGCCAAAATAACACCTGCAGGACATCAACCACGTCACGTGACCAATTTTAGGCGTTCGCCAAAAACCATGATTGGAGAAGCTAGTTGAACTCAAACCGTTGATTGAGGCAGACGTGCTTCGGCACTGCGGTTCTGATTGGAAATATGTCTACCGTGTGCGAATTGAGTTAATTTAATTTTACACGTGCCTGTCATGGCAAGAGTAGATGTGATTTGATCTAACTGCGGTGTTGCCTAAGGTAGAACCTATTATAATTAGTTCTAATTAATATAGGCTGTAGCCTTGTTAAAACTAGAGTGTGATGATTAGCACTGTTAGTGGAAAACTAGCTAGAGTAGGGAAGTGATACTTGGCTCTGTTAGTTGAAAATAGATTAGTGTAGTGTTGATAAGCTCTACTAGTTGAGAATTGAGTAATGGGAAATAATTGGGATCTTCCAGTGGGTGCTCCCTGGTGGGGAGGGGGGGGGGGGGGGTTCCGCACGCTGTTGGTTGTTTTTTTTTTCTTCTTGTCTTGGCCTGATGAAAACCTATGTGTTCAGTTCATCTGTCCCTGACAGAGTTAGGTTCATTGTATTTTGCTGAGCAAGGGCCAATGGCCACGATCATCTAATAGAGATCAGTGACGGAGAGGCTATCACCCGTTGTATTATATATTTTACAGGTTCCCTCTGGTCGGGATGAAGAACACAGAATCATTGAAAAAACCAATCCCGGATAACTTTTTGGCGCCGGAAGATTGGCCAGCAACTTTATCCATGAGCCTATGCTAGATGAAGATGATCAACATTGCTCAGGGGAGCTGAATGATAGAAGTATCCTACAGGATAAGTACCGAATGAGTTGTAGGTCATACCAGTCTTTAACACACCAATAGTGATTGAGGTTCACATTGGAGGAAAGATAACATTTAAGTGTAGTTGTTCCACATATCGAGAACATTATAACGTTAAGACAATAACGAGAAAATAAGGAAATCTATAGAACATTTCGCAAGAAGGACAAACGCCATGTTCATGGGACAGTGTTCTATTGTTTTTTTTTACTGTGCAGGAATTATGAGATCTCAGTTTTCTACAAACTATTAGGAACAGTTTTGTTAGGAACAAACATTAATAGTGTTCCCGGACTGTAGTTTCGAATGGGACTCAGATTTCATGGTTATCAAGGTTCATGGAGGATAACAAGTCTGGCGGAAAAGAAGCGGCAATTGGTGAGGTCTATTGTACTGACTCGTGTGATGTCGTGTAATCCTTGCCATGATGAGTGGACTCTGATCCTGAACTTTGAAGGCTGACCTATACATTTACATTAGAATACTCGACACACATTTTCTTCGCATACACGTCTCATATACGTTACACTTTTCTTTTAATAAATTAATCTTTATTAATTTTTAGAAGCAAGAGTTGTTGAAGATGTTGCGTTGGGGAAGTATGAGAGGGGGCATAGTACAACAGTGAGAGAGGAATAGGAAAAGGTGTCAGTGGGCTGATTGAGTGTGTTGGACGGAAGCTGGTGGATTCTCCAGGATATTGATAGGAAAGAAAAATTATAATGTGGGTGTTGAATCTCCTCACTCCAGGGACGACACTTTAAAGGAAGACACGACATGTACCAATACATGACTAGTATCTCACATAATAATAATAAACATATCATAGGGAACATAATATCTGTGTACCTGCAAATCTATTAACATCCTCAAGAAGACACAACCTATTTGTGTCCCGACCCTGTATCAGGTGGTTCTTTTCTTGCATCAAACCTCCATCTATTTCTGTCGATGATGTATCTACCTTTCTTGTACCCATTCCTCATGGTGTCCATATATTTACAACATCTGTATGCTATCCCTAACCCTGGGTGAGTGATGTCGTGAACCCTCTTTTGGCCTGACTCAACTCTCCTATCTGCATATTGCACCGTTACACTGGAGTCTCTGTTTAGTCTGAACTCTTTATTCAATCTTGGCCCATATCCCTGGAACCTTACTCTCTGCTGCATACGCCTTATACCTGTGTGCCCTGCACATGCACTATCCTGAGCTGATCTAGTATCTCGGTCACTACGTGCTAAGGGTACTACTCCTTGCCCACGTGCAGTTCCGCCATATGAAAACCGGCGAGTGAGAACATTATTCTTCCTCTCGAAGCACCATCTACCCTTCTTTTACTACCTATTTTCTACTCTACTACACCCTTGGAAACATTTGTCCAGAGTAGTATCTTGTCTCTGGGATTCCCTTCTCACCTGCTCAACTGTACTACCCTTTTTCTCAGTCCCTATGTCTACTTTAAGTGCCTCTTCTACTTCAGCTATACTCTCTAATTTAGGTTTTCTTTTGGTAACTACCTCGTTACTGCTTAAACTATGTTTCTGGTCCCAATAAGCTACTTCCTCTTCTGTACAATCGTTTACTCCTGGCACATTTCCGATGATCAGATCCATCACTGGTGAGTCTAGCACACACGCTGTCACTCTTCCTGTGATGTATGGTGTTTTCACTGTTATTACGGCTAATGGGTAGAATTCTACTGTTCCGTTGAATGTTATGCATCTAATCTTTTTCCCTGTGAAATCCGAGGGATGTATTAAGCTTTTCCTCACTCCGATAGACGTACATCCGGAATCCCTAATTGTTAACGCTGGCCTATCATTAACGACTCCATGGTGCAGCTTCAGACTTCCTCCTTCATGCACCGCTGATCCTGCTTTCACTGTGTGACCACTTATTAAGACCGGCTGACCGTCTTTTTCAAAAAGAGGTTTGCATCCACTACAATTCTCGTTGTTAAGCGTCTCAATTACTTACGCTGCATTAGAGTGCTATGTTTTTCCCATCGTACACTCATAGCTAACATGTCCTGTCCCGACACATTTGAAGCAAATAATGTCCTTCTTCCTATTATTTGTTGGCCCACTGGATGGTTGCACGTCACACTGTGCTGCCTTGTGTCTCCAGCTCCCACAAATCCAACATCCGGCATAACTATTTGGCCGTCTCTGAATATTCCCCCTTTTGTATGGGTAAAGTCCTACTCTACCAACATTGTTTCCTCGAAAAGTATTGTCTTGGGGTTCTTGTTGTTCATATCTATGTGTTGAATCCACACTTTTCGATCTTGGTCTAATACCTGGATTCTGGCCCTGTTTAGTGTACGCTGCACAGACTATTTTCTCACTCATTTGTCTACCAATAGAACTGTTAGGATGTGCAGTCATGTAATTTTGCCCTAACTGTGACATTGTGTCTATGTTCTTTGGCTTACGTTCCTCAAAGAAAGCCACTAAATTTGTATTACATGATGATAAAACCTTGTCTCTTAACACTAAATCCACTAATTTATTAAAATCTTTCCCCACTTCTGCAAGCTCTATCCATTTATTAAATGTGCTCTTAACTGTGTTAACAAAATCTGTGAAATCTTGATTTGTCTCTGGCCCTAATTGTCTAAACTCTGTTCTATATCCATGCTCAGTTAGTTGGAACTTTGTAAGCAACCGTTGACGCAAAATAGTGTAGTTGTTTCTTTCTTCCACAGGTAAATTAAACATGGTATCTAGAGCCTTCCCTGTTAGATACTCACCCAGTCTAATAGCATACTCTCCTTCTGGGATGCCTAACCCTTTCGCTGATGCTTCGAATCTCGACAAATAAGCTTCAAGACTGTCCCGGTCCGTAAAATATGGCAGTTTTAGTCTCTGTGACGACTGCGAAGGTCTTCTACTTTCCTCACTTTGACCTTTTGATGATAGTTCTAATTTTCTTAACTTAATGTCAGTTTCTCTCTTGAGCTTTTCTTTCTCAATTTCTATTTTCATTTGTATCTCTCTATCTTCCTGTAGACGCTTGGCTTCCATTTCAGCTAACTTTACTTCCTGTAGGTGTTTTTGTTGTTCCATTTATAGTTTCAATTGTGTCTCTTTCTCTTCCTGTAGGCGTTTGGCCTCGCGTTCATTATGCATTTCCTCTCTTTTCCAGTACTGAACTTCTTTCAATTTTGCTTCTGCAAACTCCTGTAATTCTTTACCTTTCAGGCCTATTCGTTCACCTGCTTCAATGTATTCTATTAAAGTAGGCATCTTGTACTTGTGGACACGTTGCTGTCTGTCAGCCAACTATAAATGTAAAGACTCTGCTGCTAGTCTGTGTGTACCTTTCCTAAGTACACCTCCACTAAGACTGTACGTAAATCCGTAGTACTAATAATATCACTCTGTACTTACGCAGTCACTCTACAAGCACTAGGTAGTGAAGTGGGGGGGGGGGGGGGTATTACCTATACTCCCTCGTATATATCCCAAATATCTATAGACAATTTCTGGAAATATTGTTAAACATACATATAAATACACATACACACGAATGAATGATAACAATAAGTGTTGTCTATAAACGTTAGACGCACAAGCCAAGTACACGGAGAAGGTGATCACAAAGAAATAAACTACAGTAACACCCACAAGCTTGTGTGAAACGACCACAGTGTGCGTAATAATATATATATATATATATATATATATATATATATATATATATATATATATATATATATATATATATATATATAAACTGACACAGCCCACTAGACAGTAGATATGACGAAAGATCACAATAATACCTGTATCCGAAGAACCAAATGTCATATGTAAATATAGCGAAAAGAAAGAAAGAAAAAAAATATATATCCTCAAAATATACACAGATCTGACGTTAGACACAAAAAGGCACGGTATATTATCCAGGACCGACACTGCGTCACTGCAGAACCAAACAAACCGACCTTTCGATTTAATTCCCAGAAAATATATGGTGCACCTAAGACAATTCCTTTTTGCTCTGTCCTCACGACCTTCGTGAAACATACAAAAATCTCCTACTCCTGACGAATACTGGACCACATACAAATAATTGCGTAACACCCGAAAACAATATCTATAAGTCGATGAGAGCAAACAAAATGTCCAAATGGTTGGTCGGCAATAATGTGCTTATTAATCCGTCGCCAAAAGTTCTTATTTTGCTGTTAATAGTTTTTCACAATAGGCTGGAAGTGTCTGTTGGCCAAAATTCCGAAATGTTTACGACGTCAAATTCCAAAACGACCCATTGATTTGTTGCCTGATTACTGAATTTCACGTGGTTATCACAAGGTCCAACCGCCGAAAAAGTTGAAGGCGATAGTAATTATCCAAAATGTTCTGTCTCGACACAGTCCGTCACGTTATTGTACTTTCCCTGGACGTGGTGACAACAAAGCAATAATCCAAACGTTTTTATACCTTCGTTGCGGAGATGGCGCTTTGCTGTATCATATATGTTCTGGATTGCCGTCACCCGACAAGATTCACCAAAAAACAAAATAATTGGCAGCAAATGTCCAGCGCTTTAGCTCTTTATAGTAAGTTCTATTTGACCACTGTATGCGACCATACGTGCGGTGATGATACGTAATCCTTCGTTGACAAAATGTTTGCTCATGACTGAGTAATGATTACTAAGGGATTTCAACAAAGATGAACATAAAGTCTGGTTTTCGCTAAAAACAACTTGATTTGTTCATTCACAATGAGTCATCTTGACAACAATAGGCCGTGGAAATGTCCTGAGTATCTTTACTCCATATCCCACCCCCGACTCACACTGTGAGCTCAATTTCTCTTTATCACCGTTAGTGGAAAAATCCTCAGTAAATATTTTCCACCCAACCTTCTCAGCCCCAACACGGCTGCTTTTTTAACTCCGTGGAAAATCACACTTTACACCGACCTTGATTCTGCTGTTTTTATCCTTCTTGAATTCAGCGTTCCCACACACGAGACGTGAATATGTTACGGGCAAAACAAAATTTTCCCAATATTCTTGGTCAATTCGCCTCACCCTTCCTTTTCGTAGCGGCCGAAACTCTTGACCTGTTGACTTGCGACCATACAGTGCGATTGCCTCGCCACACATACCTGTCATCAACGCGCACAGGACTTACCCGCCCCTGTCGCGACATTTCACCTGTGCTGTTCGCTTGACCTATAAACCCACGCGCCTGTCTGCGTTAATTCTCTGGCGTCCCAGCTAGCTTCAGCAATACTCCCTGGTATCAACTTTACCTGTCGTGACCTTCACTTGAACTGTCTGTTATCTGCTCACCAATTCTCACCCAGGCACAAATCTTGTCTTTATAGCGTGGATACGCTCCGCTGTCCACCCCTCTCTCTCTCTCTCTCTCTCTCTCTCTCTCTCTCTCTCTCTCTCTCTCTCTCTCTCTCTCTCTCTCTGTCTCTCTCTCTGTGTCTCTCTCTCTCTGAGTGAGAAATGTTACTTTTACCTGGTTTCTCGCGAACTATGTATTACTTCTCAGACACTTTTGGCATTGACTGTCTACTAAAAATTATGTTTATTCCGTGTGCCATAATTGTCGTTGTAATTGTGCATCCGACTAATGTCTCTGATCTTAGTATTCTCTCTAATTGAAGAGTTCACAGATAAACGGAATGACAACAATGTCTATATTGTTCTTGAACGGACGAGCCTCCAGATAATGGTACATTGTTCTATATAATAACTGAGCGACATGGTCGTTGTCTAGGGTTCAATGTTCTTTGTGTGTCACTACGGAATGTAAGTTGAGCTAGCCACCTGTCTCATCATACAATATAACTCACCCCCCGCAGTCCACATCCACCAGCCACTAAATAAGATTGAGTTGGCGCACATAATCTTTTATTGCAGAAAGAACACGGACAAACGGAACACAACTCTATATCCATAAACAATATAATCCATAGAATATCCATATCCTCCTCACAACTTAACACTCACACATCACTGTCTTCTCACGGCCTACTTAATCTCAAATTTCTAAGACAGTTATCCAGCTCCTATCCACAGCTGGACCTCACACAATACGACCCACACACTGAATCTATCCTCCACTAACTATTCAACCCACCCTGGGTTCAGGCCTCCATTAGCTATCCAAACCCCACTGGGATTTAGGCTTGCATTCACAACTGGGAGAACAACACAACCCACAATCTGACCCGCAGTCAGTCTAGGCTCCCACTTATTAGCCCACTGATCCGCTCGGCGCCAGAAAATCAACTGTCTTGAAGTCCCCTGACTTCACACAAAACTAAACCCCACCCCCCACCCCCTAGGGGTCTGGTCACACCCGCACCATTCTTTTTCATGGCTGATTGTTTTTCTCGTAGTCTCGCTACTGGGGTCACTCACCTCAATGTCAATGACCCAGGCTTATGTCAGCCCCCGTTGTTGGTAATCAATGACCCAAGATATTCAAAATTTTCCACCACCTCCAATTTTTCCCCATTAATGTATATTTCTTTCTCCATGGTAGTTTTATCTGTATGCATTATCTTTGTTTTTGCTATGTTAAGATATAAGTTGTGATTTTCATTATTCAATTGGGTTGAGGCTATTAGGTTTTCCATGCCATTCTGTGTTGTGGAAAGTAATACTGTATCATCAGCATATCGAATCTCCGGTATGTCATGACCGCCGATATTTAGGGCATCATATAGCTCCCTGTTTATATCATCTCTTACATTTCTCATTATATTTTCAGCGTACAGGTTAAACAAATGGGGTGACAGCAAGCAGCCCTGACGGACTCCTTGCTTGATTTCAAACCAATATGATGCCTCGCCATCTATTCTAACTGCTGCTTGTTGGTCTAGATAGAGCATTTTTATGAGTTGTCCTACAAGTGATGGAAAGCCCATAGTCCTCATGATTTCCCAAAGTTTCTGATGCTGTACACATTCAAATGCCTTTGAATAATCCACAAAACATGAGTACAGGTTTACATTAAATTCTCTGCACTTCTCTATTATTAAACGCATGTTGAATATGTGATCTCTTGTTCCTCTTCCTTGTCTAAATCCATCTTGAACTACGTTAATCTCTTCTTCCATTTTCTTACGAAGTCTTGCCATTATGACTTTTAGTAGAATTTTACTTGCATGACTGATCAGGGCAACAGTTCTATAGTTGGTGCATAATTTCAGGCTGCCCTTTTTTTGGTATTGGAATGAAGATAGTTCTCTTCCAATATTTTGGCCATATACCATATTTCCAAATATTTGTACATAATGCATGATATATGTGTATGCTTTCTTCTCCTCCCGCTTTAATTAGTTCAGCTGGTATCTCATCACATCCAGGAGATTTACCATTCTTCAGGTGCTTTATAGCCCGTTTCATCTAAAGAGGGTTCAGGTTCTGTCTCTGCTGTCGTTGGCTCATGTATCTCATTCATATCCTCACTGTCAATCATAGCATATATTCCACTGCAGTACTCCTGCCATCTTTCTAGAATTTGTCTAGATTCTGTTAAGGTATTTCCCATCTTGTCACAGATAACATTCAATTGAGGTTGAACATTTCTTGTCAATAACTTCATTTCTTTGAACATTTCATAATCTTTTCCAGTCTTATGATATTGCTCCATTCTGGTACAACAATCTTGGATGTATTAATTTTTGTCCTTTCTTGTGTTATTTCTTATTTCTCGAGTTAAAGATTTATACTTCATCCTGGTATTAACGGATTCACCTCCTTTCTGTTTCAGTTCCCTTCGTTGGTTTATTAATTCTAACGTGTCTGATGTAATCCATGGCTTAAGTTGCTTTTTCTTGGTCGGAATTAAATCTTTGGCTGCAGTTATCAAGATATCTCTAGCTTGTACTGCCAATTCATCAGGTGTCATTTCCTCTTGTACAGACATCAAGACCCCAAAACGATTCCTAACTTCTACGTTGTATGCATCTGGTATTTTTGTGAGATCAAAACAAAGTGGCCTTGGTCCTCGGGTAAGCTTTTTGAGTTTTAATTTCAGATCTGCTTCTAATAACTGATGATCTGTATCACAGTCTGCACTACGTAGGGTTTTTGCAGATGTTATGCTTGATCTCCATCTTCTTTGTTTTAACATATAATCTATCTGATTTTTGGTAATACTGTCTGGAGACTTCCATGTGAATAGTCTTCTTGGATGTTGTTTAAAAAGCGTGTTGGTATCGTTAACTCATTTTCTGTGCAAAATTCAATTAATTTGTCACCTGCATCATTTCTATTTCCTAATCCAAATTTTCCTAAAACGTTTCTCTCATTTTCAGCTCTTCCTGCACCTACTTTTGCATTAAAATCTCCCATTATTATTGCTATATCATTATGACCAATCTTATTTAATGTGTCTTGTAGTGTGTTGTAAAAATCTTCAATTTCGTCCTCCTCTGCTGTTGAAGTAGGTGCATATATCTGTATGAGAGTTGTGTTTTTTTGGACGGCCTTTAAGTCTAATAGTGAGGATTCTATCACTAACTGGATTATATCCCATTAAAGATTTTGCAGTTGTCTTATCTAAACAAAATGCCACTCCACTCTGGCCTCCGACGTCTCTACCAGAATAAATGATAATACTTCCACTTGCAGTTGTAAAATGTCCCTTGCCGCTCCAGCGATGTTCACTAATTCCTAAAATTTGAATGTTTAACCTCTCAATCTCATCACACACTACTTTAAGCTTTCCCTCATACAGACTTCTCACATTCCACGTTGCTATTCTCACTCTGTTTCTTAGTCTGACTCAGGGGATTTCCTTGGTAACATATTCAGGATTAACTCCGTCATCACGATTACTAGTACTGGTCCCTGTGTCACACTCTTCCCCAGTGTTATCTTATCTGCCTGGCCTGGGGGTCTCGCCACCAGATCTCTTTCTTATTATGTTTTATTTCATGGTTGTTATGGTTTCTTGGCAAGTTTTGCAGAAAGTAGTTTGCCATTGCTTTCCTTCTGGGCAGTGACTGTACTAGTTGGTGGCCATAGCCATTGTCTCTACTGATGAGATCATCTGCCTATCGCCGCAGAGTGCACGACCATAACCAACAACAATATGTCGGCTGCTCTCACACTCCATCCACCACCTGCTTCCATGGCTTCACGTAACCCTGATCGGGGGGCTAAACGGGTACTCCACCTTGCCCAAGGGTGTCCCGTAGACTAACGGAGGAAAGGAGGTGTCTTAACTCTCCTTTGATAGGGGATACTCCTACCCCGCTAACCGGATTGTGTACCACAGTAATGTTTAATTTGATGGTTGTTGATATTTATTGGCTAAATAGACGTGAGTTAGAGGGCAAGTGATAGAGTTATTGGGACGTAGAGGCATTATATTCTTCCTCTTCATCTGGGGATGAAACTGTAACCTATTCCTGCCTCTTTTCCTGGCTCTTCTCTGCTTGAACAAAACATTTGTCCAATGTCTGCTGCACAGTAACCACCCTCCTCAGTACCAGCACTCGTCGCTTCACCTGTTGTCTGAATGTTGTGCAGGCGTGAACGCTTCTTAGAGGGCTCAAACCAACCACGACTCGCTCTAAAACTATCATCGGCACTACTAGTACTGCTCTCACCCGCTTTCTTAGCTAGATCCTAATAGAGAGACTTTGCTTTCTTTTGGATAACCATCTTGCTCACAGGCATATTCCATTGGTTCTGGTCTTCAATTCAGACGGCCAATTGTGCCTCCATGTTCTCCAAAAATTCTTCTGGTACAAGTGATCTTGGAAGCACTCAAAGGGGTTACGTTCTTAGCACCCTCATTGATTTTGTCAGCACCTGCAGGAATTGTCCTTACCGCCGTTGGAGGTAAACCATGGACTTTACCGATATTAACAGCCCGATTGCCAGCCTCAAAACGTTGTTATGGCGAATCGTAGCGACGTAAAGGGAAGTTAGCCCCTATGTGACAACGACGTTATAGCGAAACGACGTATACCAAGGCGACGTATAGCGGGGCCTACCTGAATACACAAATTAACTCCGAGTGTGTTTGCGTCTAATGAAAACATTCTCTGGCTTTCTGATTCTTTTGCTATACATAGAGAGGACCAGTTGAATTATACATGGTATAAGCAAACTAGTTTGTGGATTTTAAAAAGTCTTATGATAGTGTCCATGGGAATAGTCTATGGAATGCTATGCAGGAATTTGGAATACCAAGGAAGTTAATCAAAATGACCAGGCTATGCATGGAAGATACTTATAATATAGTAACATATAAAGGCAGGAAATCAGACCCCTTCCAAATAACGTCTGGCTTGAAACAGGGTGATGCACTATCGCCGCTACTCTTCAATCTGGCTCTAGAGAAAGTTGTAAGGAAAGTAAAGGAGGAATGTGATATTGGAGGAACATCCAAGCTGCTTCGTTATGCAGATGACATAGATATTATAGGACAAAGTGAACAAAAGACATTTGAAATATTGACTCACTTAAAGGAAAAAGCCCAACAGATGGGGCTGGTTATCAACCAAGATAAGACGGAATATATGGTAATTTCAAAATACGGAATGGCTAAAAACTCTGGCCACATACACATAGATAATATGACCATTAAAAGAACGGAAACATACAAATACCTGGGTACAATCTTCAACTGCTCCAACATCATAAGGGAAGAAATACAAACTAGAATCAACTCTGGAAATAAGATATACTATGCACTCTACAACATCTACTAAAATCAAAGGCGCTATCTCGTAACACCAAAATCACAATATACAAAACAATGATCAGACCAGTTGTGCTGTATGGCTCTGAAACCTGGAGTACAACGGAAGGAGACGAAACCTTGTTACAAGCCTTTGAGAACAAAATTTTAAGACTCATCTTTGTACCCATTAGGGATACACAAAGTGGAGAGTGGAAAAGAAGAAGTAACAAAGACATTTATGATCTCTTTAAGTCCCCGCTAATCACTGGTATCATGAAGGCTAATAGACTACAATGGCTGGGGCATATAGAAAGAATGGAAGATAATAGGGAAACAAAACTCGCTTACACTCAGGAAATAAATTACCGTAGACACCGAGGTAGACCAAGAAGGCGGTGGAGAGATAATACATATACAGACCTACAAGCACTTGGAATCAACGACTGGCAAAAGAAGGTCCACCAGAGAGACGAATGGAGACGGATTGTATCTGCAGCAAAGAACCTCAATGGCTCGGAACGCTGAAGAAGAAGAAGATAAGCAAACTAGTAAATCTTTCTATACACGCACACATCAATAATCAAACATTAATAAAATCAGTTATCCAGCATGAGTTATAAGAAAATTACATCATCTAAAATAAAACATTACTAAGACTCGACAATGAAGTGTACAACTAATACTAAAATTTATAACAAGTACCGAAAACACCGGACTAACAATAAACAACAGCTAAAAATAAGGGACAATGTTGGATATAAGAAAATAACGAAAATATATAGCTAATATTATACAGGAATTACGATAATCTACGGAAACAGTAACATCATCAGTATGTGTCGCGCCAATAAGTGTGGGCCGTTATGTTTCCATCTCACACGATCACCGGAGTCGTGAATCAATTCTGTGTTCTTGTGTCGACCATATCACGTGGCCGCCATCCATACATTTACCTCTCTGCCTTCCTCTTGTTTTTTCCCCCGCAAACATGCCAGTTGTCACCATGTTCTATAGTCTATTTCCTCTCATGACGTGAACAAGATGCAATATTCATAAATTGAAAAACTCACGAAAAACCAGTAACAATACCAGTCATAGTCTTCTATGGAAATACATAAAAGACAAGTTACTACTCTCACTGCGCTCACTTCGTTGAAACAAAGACAATTGGTAAGCATCATCAGAGTTGAAGATCTAAATATTGGGAATACATAGCACTTAAAAAGCCAATACAGAACATAGTCACGACAAAGCATGCAATTGTTAGACATGGAAAACAGTTATGGTCCTCATTAACACTTATACACATTAGGAAAGCAAAACAGTCATTGACAACTAATACTAAACAAGATCATCATTCGGAATTCAATTCCGCAAGGTGAGGCATTAACCTAAGATGAAGACACAGTATTGCCCTATTTAAGCGTTCACATATTTTTTTAAACATCCCTAAGTAACATGTTTTGCTGTTGATAATTAATGATGAAATGTAAACGAACACTATACGAATAATTTCGAGAATCACAAGGTAAATAAAGAAAAACAAGTACTTTGATAAAGCTATGTAGTTAAGAGGGATCGAAGAGATCCCCGGATGCGTCGAATATGAAACAATCCTATGGGAAGGGATCCCGATAAGAAGACAAACCTTCAGGTGATGTGGCTAGAGTTTGCGAATGCTTAAGAGTCCGTGTCTTGCCAGATGCACTGATGAGCCCTTAGTGTTAGCATATATCCGAGGAGATTACAATTACGAGACAATGCTTCTAGGATCTTTCGCTTTGCTACACGACGCAGGCTTCATGACAAGACGGATTGACCTCCATGTAGGTACAACTATACGTTGCTCGATTTCGCCCATGCTGTTCGTGTTGGTTATGCAGGTCATTTAGGATGAACAAGTTTGGACGCACAAGTTCCTTACTTCAGTTGGTAGTGCAGGATGTAGTTACTAATGGCCTATATGGACAACATTAAATTCATGCACGAGATTAGAGATATGCCCATAGTGTGCTTCCATGCGTAGATCAACTGATAGCTTGATGCAGGATGAACCCCGCGTTTAAGAAATTGAGCAGCCTGTCGACTATGAAGGGCAACATGGTGGCATCCTTTGTCATTGTAACAAACAGACAATTTTCACCTGGCAGAGGAATCCTCAGAAGAGTCTGTCGAGTGGACAAGTTCTCGTTGATGGATGAGTGCAGTGAAGTGCATACGAGATTATGCAAATGGTCAGCAGGTGATCACAAAGAGCAGATTGATTTAAAAGTCTAACATCGGATTCTCCAATGCACAATGTCCTCATGAGATAAACACTAGAGTCGTAAAGATAAACACAAGAGAGATTAATCAATCGAGCTGCAAGAAGGTGGCTAGGAGCAATGTCAATTTTCTAGGACCTGACGCTTTAGTGCAGGAAGGCAGATCTTGTGCTGCCCCTCAAATTCATCATCGAATATTATATAATCGAAATATTCAGACAAGCACTGATGCTACAACCAGTTACCAGAGCAAAGAATATGTGAATTCCATCCCGTGCTAAGAAAGTGTAGAAAGTGTAAGGTTGGTAGCGTTATTGATTCTGCTCACTCCCCCGATGTGTCTCCACCTTGACGTGGTGGGGGAGCTTGCGTGTCCCATCGACCCCATTTGCTTGCCGATGGATGAAAAACTACATATCGGACAGCTTATGGGATAGGGACCAGACTAAGAGAGACACAACCTGCTGCTCTGCAGGTGTAGACTGAGGATAACAGTCAACAGTTTAAAAGGTGCACGAAGGCAGACGTTTTTGGTCCGGACAAAACTCTTAAGGCTCCCTGTCGAGGGCTGTGGCTGAACGCCTCTAAGCCACAAACCCTCGGATCTGAGAGCCAGGCCGATACCAGTCTACCGGAAACTCTTAAGGTTCACTGTCGAGGGCTGTGGCTGAACGCCTCTAAGCCACAAACCCTCGGATCTGAGAGCCAGGCCGATACCCGTCTACCGGAAAATAGAAACATGATACTGAGCAAGCTACATGCTCAGGTCTGATACATGTTCGAAGGCTCCCAGCTGGGGGATATGAGAGATTCCCGGATGAAGGGGCCTGGCCGTTTCCCGTTCACTGCTGCACGAAGGTAAGGTGCTGAGCCGGCAGCACATGTAGCCTACCTCGTGAGCGAGTACAAAAAAGTCAGAAAAGTGCCCCAGTCGAAGGGTTACGGAAACTGTCTGTATCTAACTCATAGAGAGTGTAGACAAAAGTGGAAGAATGTCTCATCAACGCGAAATGGAACGCACGGCGAGCGAACCTATTGCGTGGTCTGAAGTCACAAGCAAAAGCTTACCGAGTGGATGTCACTCGCAGTCTGACCGCTCCTGGTGTGTGATTGAGCGATCAGTGGCAAGTGGGATGCCCAACACATGGAAGTGAAGAACTAAAGCAGCCATGAGCAGGACGTGGAAACTCCTTGGGTGAGCCCAGTCTCAGAGCAATATGTGCCGGCTCTGCAATTATGGAAGCCTCCTTGGATAGCGAGATAATGCCCATGGTCTGCCCCTGCCTTCCCTTGAGGGCAGACCACGATATCGTTGATCGTTCTATCTTGACCAGCTGAGATGTGGGTGACATTACAACAGTCTAACGTGTTTCGAAACCAGAGGAAGGCTAACCTCACTAAAAAATGCCCGCCGGAAGTCGGAAGTGTCGTCCTACGGGTGGCAAACTAAAAATTGACACTACGCATTTACGTCCGAGTGAAATGTCTCGTCCGAATGTCTCCCGTGCTAGGAACAGCTCTGACTACCTAGTTTCCGAATGCCGCTCTTGTTCGGAACAGCTCTGACTAGGTAGTTTTCCGAATGTCTGTCGTGCCTGGAACAGCTCTGACGGGCGCAACGACAAGCACATGTGCGAAAACTCGCTGAGTGAATACCTTCTGCAGACCTGTCTGGTTTGTGCGGGAACTGCCCGGGGCGAACGAAAAGCCCAATATATTGAAGTGAGGAATTAAAGCAGCCATGAGCATGACGTGACCATTCCCTCGGTGAGCCCAGTATCAGGGCGCTTTGTGTCGGCCCTGCAACTATGGAAGCAACCTAGGATGGCGGAAAATGCTATGGACTGTGCCTTCCTTCTCTTGAGGGATGACCGAAGTCCTCGACTGTTCGAACTTGACCAGCTGGGATGTGGACGGTACCACAAAAGTGAGAGTCTCCCAGGATTGCTAACCTGGTCAAAAATGCACGCGAAAGCCGGATGTGTGACCTAAGGGTTTTCACCCAAGGGTGCCTAACGCACACCGCAATCACATCTGAAAAAACACTCCGGATGAACGAAAAGAAGAAGAAGAAGAAGATTCTGCTCATAATAATAATCATCATCCCAATGATTACGTCGTTGGTCATGTTACACCATTTTACATGATCATTAGAGTCGCAGGTCAGCTATGTGCTCTTGTCTTGGCCACATGGTCAAGCCATCCAGATATTTACTTCTCTACCTTACTCTTGTTCTTTCCACTCAATCTTGCAGTTATCTCCAAGTTCTCTAGTTTATTTCTTCTCATAATGTTCCAACACAACTGTGACTGCCTACATATAATGTCTCTAATCACTTTAGTGTTTTCGTTTGCTTTCTTGTAGGACATGCTCGTTGGTGTTTATGTCTGTCCATTGTATCTTACCTCAGAAACCGCATTTTTCAGCTTGTCTGCCCATTGTACACGTTTCACATCCATACAAAATTACATGTTCAATGCAGCACTTCCATATTATTTTTCTCGTTGCCATTGACATACATTTTGTTGGTCAGTATGTGTTTCATCTTGCAAAAGGTTACTTTTGCCATTGCGATTCTTGTTCTAATCTCTACAAGGAACCTACCATCATATGTTATGACTGTTCTGAGATAGCTGTACCGATTAACTCATTTAAGAATATTTCCATTTATCCGTGTATTCCATTGTGATATTTCGTTCTTCTTAGTGACGACCATAATCTCTTACAAGTTAATTCTAATCCTTAGTTGTTCACTCTGTACAATAACCATATCTACTATATGTTGCAGATTCTGTTCAATGTCTGCAATCAATACTGTATCATCTTCATATCTAATATTATTGGTGTTATGTAATCCAATGTTGATTCATCTCATGTCTTCTAAATTTCTAAAACTATGTTCACCAAATGGAAGCCGAGGAAGAGGCCGACCACATAAACGATGAACGCAGTGAATAACAGAGTCCATGGGAATATCCATACATGAAGTCAATAATCGGGCACTCTCCCGATTTTTATACTTCACCTCGACACCGCAAGGTACAAGAGGAACATGATGTGATGAGATGAGATGTTCACTGTATATAGAAAACATATCTGAAGACTTTTCACATATCTATCTTAATCGAATTAAATTGACTTACTTCAATATCAATCTTTTCTGCCCAGAAACCGCTAAAACTAAAGAAAGTGATGGGATATACCAGTATATAGAGAGGCATGCAGTTCATGATGCATCGGGTGCGGAGCAGAGCTGTCGGGTCGACATCTATATCGGTGACACTTGATTGAACTACTGCAGTCGTCAGTAAATTGTTGCAACGACTTTATACGTTGTCTACCATGTCATTATCAACGTTTTGGTTGTGTAGCGCTATAAGTGCATATTGTTATTTGTTAGAAATATATGTCATCTTACGACATGCATTTATTCCACGATTGCAGAGTCCTCCTAAAATCACATATGTATGGCTGTCACGTGTTCATGAACAGTTAGAACATTAGTTTGCACAATTACATTCCAAGGTGTGTTTGGGATACATATTTAAATATATTTCACAGTGAGCAATGATAGAATAGTGGCTATGTGTGCTATCATGTAAATGCAGCGTTCTATCTCGTGCAGGCCTCATTAATGTACAACATGCATTGTTTTCGTGATGAGAACGGATTTGACGTGTATTAAAACTGTTAAGGATGGGAAACATATGCTGTTCCAAATAAACTGCAGGCCATTTGAAAACAAACATACGTGTGTTGATTTTTAACAATGGTATGAGCGTGTCGATCAAAAACAGCAATGGCAGACTACAGAACATAAACTTGCCTAGAAAATCACAAACAGCCAAACAATTATGGAGTTGACTGCGACATCCTGTAAAGAATATACACCTATCTTTATATCATAGACATGTGTTCTTCGTCATTAGAACACCTTTATAACCAAGGCATTGTTTTCTCCCATTTTTGAGAGTTAAAAGATTTTTAACGTGTTAAATATAGACTGAAAGTTTTGATCTTCAGTAGCAGACACTCCAAATGATCGAACAATGGAACAGTTGCAAAGCCTGACAAATGTAAGAAGTCGCAATTATACTAGTGGTCATTCCACTCTACAGATTATAGAAAGCTATCAACATGTGTTTGAACTTGTAAACGTTAATATTTTGTGCGGACTTATAAGTATCGCTGGAATAAACGCTAATATTATTAACTTAATTGTGTTTTACAGACAGGGCTTGAATACGACCATAAATATTAGTTTATTCGCTTTAGCTGTTTCTGACATCTCGTGTCTGATATTGCAACAGTGTCACATTGTGGCTTCACTATTTCAGTACACACAACTACCAATTGTGAACTCAGAATTCCAGCACCTAGCGGCCATTGCCCCCCACGAAACATTTTCCAGATTGACGTGTTCAATCACTGTCTATATCACGGCAGAGAGATGTTTATGCGTTGTGTTTCCACTGACAATTAGTAAGATAATCACCGTTAAGCGAACGGTATTGATAATTGTATTTATTTACGTTGTTACTTTGATAACATTGATACCATACTATAGTGCATTTCACATCGACTGGAAATTATATCCTGAAATAAACCGAACGTTGCTTGGCGCAGTCATTACAGATATAAAAGAACACGTGCAACGTGTCATTTACTTTACGAACGCGCTCTGTGCTATGTTATCAATTACGACTGTTGTCGTGTTCACTTCAGTCTTAATTGTGAAACTACAGAAAGTATCTGCATGGCGGCAGTCAGCAAATGTTCAACAAAAGAAGTCAGAATCTTTGTCTAAAAGGGACAGAACAACAGTGACAATGGTGATCCTCATTGCTGGTATCTTAGTTGTATGTTACATCCCCTCGGCCATACTGTGTGTGTTAACTGTTTTTGTACCCGAATTTAGTGTTGGAGGTAAGTTTCACAGAATTCACCAGGTGCTATGGTCGTTTTCCATTGTCTTTGAGAACATAAATTCTAGTGTTCATATTCTCTTATATCTAAAGATGAGTTCCAAATACAGAGCTACATTCACAAGCTTATTTTCTCAGCAGAAGCTCCCCAGACGTCGCCATCATATATAAACTAACATTTTACGGTAGCGAAATATGTTTTGAAGAATTTGTGAAGTATACAAATCATTAACCAAAACACATCTGAAAAAAAAAACATATTCATAAATGTGATATTCTGAGTAATATAAGTAATGTATAATCAAACGGAAGAAGCACACGTTAAGAACGTGCCATAGTTTAACACAGAAAAAATTAAATTAATCTGAACTGTTGTAATAATGTTGAAAACATGAATTCTCTATTTCTTTAGTCGGCAATGCCACGAAAGGGTATTGACTGCCATATATAGCAAAGAGACCACATTCATTCATTCATTCATTCATTTAGTAGCATTTCCTTTGCAGAACTTCGCTCCCATAACAACCTTCCCGAAAACCTCTCGATCATAAGCAAGGTGACCCGCGTCCTATACACCCATTTGGAGATCATTCGCCACATTCTGCACCCATCTTCTCTTTGGCCTTCCTCTTTCTCTCTTCCCAGGCATATACCCTCCATTATTGTTTTCTCCAAACTTTCGTGACGTTTCAAGTGACCAAAATATTCCAATTAACTCTGTTTTATCGTCTTTAATAGCCAACCTTCTTTACTATTCAGCTCTTTGTTAAATTATGGACTTAATAGGCTTCTTGACCGATATACAAGTAAAGGACCCTTTTATACATTCGACCAATAGTGTAGTTTAGATCAGTTGACACTCGGTGCGTGAAGTGGTGAGGTAAGCACCGCTGGCATGTACTCGCGAAGAAATTGTGATGGTTAAGGGGGAATCACTCTTTCCGTATTGGAAAAGCATCTTCTCCTCCTGCCCTGAGAAATAAGACTCTCCTATTACCAGTAATCATCATGTATAAAATTGCCCCATCTTCATTTTATAAACATGTCCCATCTTCATTTTATAAACATGTCCCATCTTCATTTTATAAACATGTCTCATCTTCATTCAAACAAAGACCATGTCTGCTCAAGGAAGAAACCACGGTGCGTGCCCTGAAGAAAATATGTGCCATCAGCCATACTCGTAGAAACAGGGGGAGGGTGGATAAAGACAACAATCACCAAACAACAACAAAGAAAAAGAACGAATGAACGAACGAACGAACGAACGAACGAACGAACGAACGAACGAACGAACTTTATTTTCAAAGGGTACCAAATTGGTCTCGCAGGCCCGTCTTACATTCGTCCCTAACAATCACTCATCTTTCGTTCATCAATAGTGCATGATACATTCACGTAGGAAAAAAACATTGTCAAATGAATGTTGTAAACATAAACAATGCATATTACAATGTTATGAGAAACATTCTCCACCCACCCACCCACACATATCCCACCCACCACATATCCCCCACACACACATACCCCCTACCCACACACACCCCAAGACACACATACATGCCCCTACCCTTCCCCCACCCATACAAATCCACTAACACACAAACATCCCCCCACACACAACCCAGGCACTGATACTTGTATATGCACCAACCCACCCATTCCCCACTCTCACATCCCCCACTCACACAATCCCATAACTACACAAATCTCCCGGCTTACACACATCTCCCCACCCATCCCAAATACCACACACACTCAACCACCCATATATCCTCCACTACCCTCCAACGTACCCTCACCCACCCAGATAAGCACACATCCCCCAACCACGCATTCTCCATACACACACACACACACATCTCCCGCTAACCCAAACATCCCGCACCTACCCATACACACTTGCCGCACCCACTCACATATCCCCCCTTACACACATTCTCCCAAACACACAATCTCTCCCGCCCTCTCACACACCCCGCACCCATCCACACACACGCAGACATCACCCACGCATCCCCCAACTACACACACTCACTCACTCACTCACATATCCTTCTCCCACCGACCAACCCCTAACCCCAACCACACATCCCCCACCCACACATCCCAGACCCACACACATATCTCCCCACCCATCATCATATTCCCCCATCCACCCACACACACTTTCCACACACACACACACCCCACCACCAACACATAGATCTTCCACCCACATACACACATCCCACACTCACACACATATCCCACACCCACATACACATCTACATCCATATACATCCCCACACCACCTACACATCCCCCACACACCCACTCACATATCAACACCCACCCACACACACACCGCATACCACTCACCAATACCCACACACCCCACCCACCCAAAAACATACCAACACCCATACACACATCCCCAATCCCCACATCCCTGAACAACACACTCATCCCCACACACATACCCACACACAAGCACATTTTCACACACACACTCGCATCCCACCACACACATCTCTCACTTATACATCTAAGAATCCACAGACACATCACCCACTCACATACACACATCCCCACCCACACACATCCTCCACCCACACATCTATCCCTAAACCTACACACACATCTTCCGACACCCCTACAAATACCCCCATCTCACACACATCCTCAACACACACCTCCTACACACACATCCCCACACATACACACTCACCCACCTCACCCCCACACGCATCCCCCACCTAGATACACACATCCCCCACGCACATACACACACAACTGTACCAAGTGGTGACTGTGAATCTACAACAATGGCCAGACTGCGAGAGCAGCAAATTAAAAGAGGGGTGGCCAAACAAGAACACTACGCAGGAAGCCAAAGGAGATTGATAAACCAACACAGAACTGGCGTCGTTAGCCGCTACACGCTGCGGGATTTGCTGAGGAGGGGATCCGAGCACTTATGGACTGAATGGTCCGATGTGCAACGAGGATGATCTGTCGACTAACTAACTAACTAACTAACTAACAACTGTACCCACACAAATCCCCCACCCATACACCCATCCCTCACACCCACACATCCCCACGCACACCCACATACATCATCATCACATCTAGACACATACATGATGTCTCCCATGGACAAACTTGCACACTTTACACACCCATACACAGACGACTATCTCGAGCATCATCACAAACAAATTCAAACTTGGGGGAGGGGTGTGGAAAACATGGAAAAACTGGAATAAATGTGAAAATGACAAACTTATGTTATACATTGTGTAACGTAATAAATAGTGATGCAATTAAATACAATAATTGCTGCAACTGACATAAACATGATAAAATAAGCAGTATATATAGTATATGTTAATTACAAGTGGCAGTAAAAATGCTAATATGGAAGATGAGGATACAACAATAATATGGAATAGCATGCCACATGACATGTGTGCGCTCAACTCTCTCTTTCTCTCTCTCTCTCTCTCTCTCTCTCTCTCTCTCTCTCTCTCTCTCTCTCTCTCTCTCTCTCTACCAATTATTAGTGAGTCCTTGACGTTCATATATAATCAGTGCCTGTTCAACAACTACTTTCCATCTGCCTTTAAAATTGCTAAAGTTTATCCTCTACTTAAAAATGGCTCAACTGATAATAGTGTCTTGGGTAATTATAGACCTATTTCCTTACTATCGTCGCTATCAAAGCCATTAGAAAAACACATACATAAAATAACATTACACCATTTAATTAACAACGATCTAATAATTGACAGTCACTCTGGGTTTCGACCTAAATATTCTTGCCATAGTGCCCTAACAAAAATGACCTATAACTGGCATCTTCGTATCAACAATGGCAACATTTGTGGAGCAGTATTTGTAGACTTTAAAAAGGCCTTTGATATGGTAGATCATGATATTTTAATTAGAAAATTAAAATAAATGAAAACTAGCACAGCTATGGTGAACCTAATTACGTCATTTTTATCCGACAGACAACAAGTAGTGTCCTTCAATAACTGGCATCTTTGTATCAACAATGGCAACATTTGTGGAGCAGTATTTGTAGCCTTTAAAAAGGCCTTTGATATGATAGATCATGATATTTTAATTAGAAAATTAAAATAAATGAAAACTAGCACAGCTATGGTGAACCTAATTACGTCATTTTTATCCGACAGACAACAAGTAGTGTCCTTCAATAACTGTCTGTCAAAACCCACACAACTTAATATTGGTGTGCATCAGGGCTCAATACTAGGACCGCTGCTTTTTGCAGTTTATATTAACGATCTTCCTTTATATCACAATACTTCGTTTGACCTATTTGCAGACGACTGCACTATATACACTAGTCAAGAAAACCTTAGTGACTTAGAGAGCTCTTTGCAAAACAAAATTGATAACCTTAGTAGATGGAGCAATGAAAACCGCATGATTATTAACATCGAAAAAACCAAATCCATGCTAATAACGACCAGACAAAAACTACAGACCCTAGCCATAACTGGGGCACCGCTCGATCTCCACGTGGACACGTTACCTATAGTTAATGTAAATGAACACAAAACATTAGGTCTTTTAATTGACAGACATCTAAACTGGAGCTCTCATGTTCACGTCCTCACCAAGAGAATAGCACAAAAAGTTTACCAACTTACTAAAATTCAGCACTTCTTGGATGAAAGCACACGAAAAATATTCTATGCATGCTATATCCAATCACCTCTCGACTATTGTTCCACAGTCTGGGATGGGTGCCCTACATCTAATATGAAACGACCATGTTCGCTTCAAAACCGCGCTGTACGTCTAGTTTCTGACATAAAGCACGTTGAAAGTAATAACTTATATAGTCATCTAAGACTTCTACCACTTCGAAAGCGATTCCTTTTTAACAAAGCCAAATTAGTGAATAAAATTATATCTGAAAATACCCCAGAGTATCTATCTTCTACCGTTAATTCAATCTAATGCAATGAACAGCAAGCGCTTAAATTTATTACAGGTTCGTAAGCCTAGATTAGACTTATACAAAACATGTCTCGCGTATTCTGTTGCTCACTTGTGGAATAGCCTTCCACCAGATCTGAAAACGCCAATGAGTCCCTACACATTCAACCGAAAACTCTTTCAATACTTACTTCATACCGACTATATGCCTCCATAAGTCACCTACTGGTATTATTTTTTTCACTATCATTTTACACTGTGTGAGTGAGAGAGTGGGTGAGAGAGTGAATGAGAAAGAATGTGAGTAAGAGAGTGAGTATGAGACAGAGAAAGTGAGAGAGTGTGTATGCGCGTGTGCCTGCGAGGGTGAAAGAGTAAGTGAATGTCTGTGTACACGTATGTGTGAGAGATTGAGTGAGAGAAGGAGTTAGTGTGAGAGAAAGGTTGTGTTGTGTGTATACCTGTCTGTGTGAGATAGTGAGAAAGTGAGTGAGTGAGTGTGAGTTAGAGAGCCGCCGGGTGAGTGAGTGAGTAAGGGAGAGTGAGTTAGTGTGTGAGGGGGAGAATTTGTGAGTATGTGTGTATGTTCGTGTGTGAGTGAGTGTGAGAGCGAGTGAGTGTGCAAGAGAGAGACAGTGGGTGAGTGAGAGAGTGCACGAGAAGTTAATGAGTGAGAGAGAGAGAGAGTGGGTGAGTGTTTGTGTGTGTGTACTTGTCTGTGCGAGTAAGAGAGTGAGTTAGTGTGGTTTAGAGAGTAAATGAGTGAGTGAGAGGGTGAGATTATGTGAGGCAGCGTGTATGTGTGAGTAAGTGTGTGGGTGGATGGGTTGGTGTGTACGTGTGGCCATACGTGTGTATGCGTGTGTATGTGGGTGTATGTGTGTGCATGTCTGAATGTGCGTGTGGGTGTGTATGTGTAAGTGTGTGTAAATGTGTGCTTGTATGTGTGCTTGTGTGTGTAAGTATGTTTATATGTGTGTTTATGTGTGCGTACATGTGTGCGTGTGTTTATAAATATGTGCGTGTGTAAATGTGTGTATGTGCGTGTGCATATATATATATATATAAATGCATATATATATATATATATATATATATATATATATATATATATATATATATATGTGTGTGTGTGTGTGTGTGTGTGTGTGTGCAGTGTATGCGAGGGAGTGTGTATTTGTGTGTGTGTGTGTGTGTGTGTGTGTGTGTAAGTATGTGTATATGGGTGTGGATGTGTGTATGTGTGCGTGGGGATATGTGTGTATTTGCGTGTGTATATTGTGTGTATGCTCGTGTGTGTATGTGTATATGCTTTCGTGTGTATGCGAGGGAGTGTGTATTTGATAGCGAGACGGTGTGTGTCTGTCTGTGTGTGAGTGAGAGTGAAAGAGAGTGTGATATTGAGTAAATGGAAGATGGAGAGAGTGACTTAATGGGTGAAATAGTGAGAGAGAGAGGGAGAGAGAGATAGAGAGAGAGAAAGAGAGAGAGAGAGAGGAGAGTAAGCGAACGAGAGAGAGAGAGAGACAGTGGAAAAATGGATTTGTTAATGTGTGTATGTGTGCGCGCATTGTTTGTGAGTGTCTATGGGTGTGTGTTGGTGAGAAGAGAGATAGAGAGCGAGAGAGAGAGAGAAAGAGAGAGAGAGTTAATGAGTGTGTGCGTGTGTGTGCCTGTGTAATAACGAGAGAGAGAGAGAGAGAGAGAGAGAGAGAGAGAGTTAGAGAGGTGAGTGCACGCATGTCCTGTAACATGCCATTCCATATTTTTGTGTATTTTCATCTTTCACATTATCATTTTGTATGTATGACACTTGATGTTATGTATAATATAACATTACTGTAATGTGAGTGAGAGCGTTAATGAGAGAGAGAGAGAGAGAGAGAGAGAGAGAGAGAGAGAGAGAGAGAGAGAAGAGAGAGAGAAGAGAGAGAGAGAGAGAGAGAGAGAGAGAGAGAGAGAGAGAGAGAGAGAGAGAGAGAGAGAGAGAGAGAGAGAGAGAGAGAGAGAGAGAGTTGAATTGCATCACTAATTTTTAAGTTACAAAATGTATATGCACAAGTTTTCTCCATTTTCTTTACAATTTTGCGACAATGCTCACGACAATCGTCACTGTATGTGTGTGTAAAGTGTGGGAATGTGATCATAATAGTAGGTTGGGGCATTGGGGATGTGTGCATGGGTGGATTCGTGATGTGAGTGGGTGGGCTCAGGATGTGTGGGTGGGGTGGGATGTGTGGAAGGATTCGTGATATGTGTGGGTGGGCTCAGGATGTGTGGGTGGGCGGGGTGGGATTGTGTGGGTGGGTGGGGGATTTGTGTGTGGGTACGTGCGGTATGTATGGGTTGGCGGGGAGATGTGTGTGTGGGTGGGGATGTGTGTTTGGTTAGGTGGTTGTGGGTGAGTTGTTGGAGGAGGGTATGTTGGTGGATGATTGATGGTGTGTTATGGGATGGATGGGGGATATATGTGTCGGTGGGGAGTTTTGTGCAGGTGGGAGTGGTTGTGGGTTTGGGGATGTGTGTATGGTTGCGGGATGTGTATGGGTGTGGGATGCTTGGGTGGAGTGGTGGGGAGTGTGTGTGGGTGGGAAATGTGTGGGTGAATGTGTGTGAGGGATGTGTGTGGGTTGGGGGAGGGGTGCGTGATGGGTGTGGGTGATGGATTTGGGGATGTGTGTGTGTGGGGGGGATATGTCTGGCTGGGTTAGGGTGTGTGTGGCTGGATGGAGAATGTATGTGTGGGTAGTGAGGGTGATTGTAGTTGGGGGATGTTTGGATGGGTAGGAGATGTGTGTGTGTGTGCGTGAGGGATGTGTCTTTGGGATGTGTGTGGGTGTAGTGTTGTGTGGGAGGGGAGATGGGTGTGGATAAAAGATGTGTGGGTGGGTGGGGTGTGGTTGGGTGTGCTGGTGGGTGAAGGATGTGTGTGAGGGTGGAGGATGTGTGTTTAGATGGGTGTTTGGGGTGTGTGAGTGTGGGTGGGTAGATAGGAGATGTATGTTTTGATGAGTGGGTGAGGGATGTGTGAGTGTTAGTGGTTGAGGGATAAGTACGTGTGTCTAGGGATGTGTGAGGGGATGAGTGTATGGGTTGGGGATGTGTGTGTGGGTTGTGTGTGCGTGGATGGGAGGTGTGTGCTTGTGAATGGGGGATGTGTTGGTGGGTGGGGATTTGTGTGAGGGATATGTGTATGGGTGGGGATAATGTGCGGGGGTGGGGATGTGTGTGTATATGGGTAGGGGTGTGTGGTTAAGGGATGTGTGGCTGGGGGATGGGTGGGTGGGGGATGTGTAGTTGGGTAGAGGTTTTGTGAGTGGGTGATTGTATATGAGTAAGGGTGTGTGGTTAAGGGATGTTTGGTTGGGGGGATGGGTGGGTAGAGGATATGTGGGTTGGTGAGTGTGTGTAGGTTAGGAGATGGTGGGGGATGGTTGTTGGGGTAGGCTCGGGATCTGTGAGTGGGCTGGGGGAGATGGGAAATTATGTGGGTATGTGCGGAATTTGTGTGTGGGTAGGTGCGGAATATGTGAGTTGAAGGGGAGATGTGTGTGCGTGCGTGGGGGATGTGTGGCCGAGGAATGTGTGTTTGGCTGGGTGGTTGGAGGTGTGTGGGTGGAGGAGGATATGTGGGTGAGTGATTGTTGGTGGGTAATGGGACGGGTAGAGGATATGTGAGTGGGTGGGGGGAGGTGTGTAGGTGGGTGGATGTGTGTGGGTGGGGGATGAGTGGGTTGGGGAATGTATGTGTGCTTGGGGTGTGGGTGGATGGGATGTGTGGTGGGTGAGAGGTGTGTGTGGGTGGGGAGATGTTTAGGTATAGGGATGTGGTTGAGGGTGGGGGAATGTATGTGTGTGTGGATTATGTGTGTGGTTGGGTGGGGGAGTTGGAGTGAATGGGGAATGTGTGGGTGGGTGGTGGATGTGTTTCATAACATAGTAATATGCATTGTTTATGTTTACAAAATTCATGTGACAATGTTTTTTTTCCTATGCACTGTTGATGAAAGAAAGATGAGTGATTGGAAGGGCCGAATGTAGGCCTGCATGCCCAATTTGTTACCCTTTGAAAATAAAGTCTGTTCGTTCGTTCTCTCTCTCGCCACCCGCCAACACATCCAGAGCCCACCCACTCACATCACGAATCCACCCATACCCTCATCCCCTATCCCCCAATCTACTATTATGATCAAACTCCCACACTTTACACACACATACAGTGACGATTGTCGTGAGCATTGTCGCAAAATTGTAAAGAAAATGGAGAAAAATTTTGCATATACATTTTGTAACTTAAAAATTAGGGATGCAATTCAACTCTCTCTTTATCATGTATAATATAACATTACTGTAATGTGAGTGAGAGCGAGAGAGAGAGAGAGAGAGAGAGAGAGAGAGAGAGAGAGAGAGAGAGAGAGAGAGAGAGAGAGGATACAGAAAAAATATGGAATAGTATGTCACATGACATGCGTGCACTCAACTCTCTTTCTCTCTCTCTCTCTCTCTCTCACTCTCTCATTGTCTTACTCTCTCTCTCTCCCATTGTCTCATTCTCTCTCACTCTTTCTCTCTCTCACCCACACTCACTTGCTCTGACTCTCTCAAACTCTCTTTTACTCTATCTCTATCACAGACAGACACACACACACACACACACACACACACACACACACACACACACACACACTCACTCTCTTTCTCTCTCTCTAACTTTCTTTGTCTCCTACTTACTCTCTCACTCACTTACTCTCTTACATGCTCTCTCTCATTCTCTCTCTCAAACATACATAGTGAAAAATGATATACATAGTGATACATGATACCAAGTAGGTGACTTATGGAGGCATATAGTCGGTATGGAGTAGGTATTGAATGAGTATTCGGTTAAATGTGTAGGGACTCAGTGGATGTTTCAGATCTGTTGGAAGGTCATTCCATAAGTGGGCACAAGAATGAGAGAGAGAGAGAGAGAGAGAGAGAGAGAGAGAGAGAGAGAGAGAGAGAGAGAGAGAGAGAGAGAGAAAGAGAGAGAATATGACGTGATTAGGACACAAGGGTGAGTCACTCAGACCTGGCCCCATCACCTCACATCCGATACAGTCCTTCCGCCTCATAGCGACATAATATGACTCCTATCACTCCTGCCTTAAGGAGGAGAATCCTTCTCGTTCTTTCAATGTTCTAGCGCCGAAAATATCTGGTAGACATCAGCAAGAGTGATGCCATTTCTCTGTCTTGGCATTTATTCTCTTCTCCCATATAAAGGTATAGGCAAACGTTTATTGCATGCATATATTTATAAATGAACTCATCAATGATTCTGTACGCATGAACATGCATACTATGAAGTTGAGTCTCCTGCGAACATAAAGACAAATAGATTGTACTAGCTTCTTCAGAATCTCCCTAAAAGATTACGAGTGATATTTTAGAAAATAGCAAAGCAGATCTTTTCCCAATCACCATCTACACAGGAAAACTGAACAACTAATTGACAGGAATATCATTCCTTATAAAGGGCATGAACTCACAAGATAGACACTTCCTAAGTCAAAGAAAGTGCACCTAATTCTTCGAGTATTTTCTTTAGATATTTACAAAGAAAACACTAATATATAGTAGTCTAAAGTTAACTCTAGTCTCCAACTTACCAACAATTATCATGAATTTTCCATAATGAATTTATAATACATAACACCACCATAATAACAACAGCCGAATTGGCCACCACATCTGGTTAGGTCTGGGCATTTCTGTAGACTTCACCTCAACAGACAATTTCTCCCGCAACTTTCTAATCTTTCTCATTATCATATTTTATGTTAATATACGTTTACTGTGCCACTTTCAATGAGACTTTCAGAATTTTGCCTCGAATATGATGTTACACCTACGTAAGCGTATTATTGACAATCCTACATGGGTATCGTCAAATGTGAAGTAACTTGCAGTATCTCCAGTGATGAAAGGGGGTTTAATCTTGACAGCTCAGGCCTTGTTGAAACTCAAGGTGAACTATTTGAAACAAGTGAATTAACTCTTTACCGGTGATCTCCCCTTGTTGCCCCAAGATCGAACGACAGTGTTGGAGATTCATTGCTGCCAACCGTCATTGTGAAGACGGCCCCTGATTGTTTGATTGATTGATTAACTGATTGATTGATATGCAAGACGCTGTGTCACGGAAAATAGTTCGTGCTCTTCTTTCCCTTACTGAGCAAGTGTACAAATTGGCTTGATCTGCACTTCTGGGTGGGGTATTGATGTACGATAAGGCAGAAGTGGCTAGGGCCTTTTGGGATCTTGTGTATAGTATGGACTAACAGATACGCCATCATTGCTTGGAGAGAATGGTGCAGCAGGGAGTCACCAGATGATTTTGCCGACACTCAGTTCTCTGTGGATGGACACATAGTCAAATCGCTACTGGTACTATTGTTGTTGGGACTCTTCATTGGTTGTTGAGGATTAGGACGGAACGCATATGGGACTGTCTCGAGTGCTGTGATGTTGACTTTTGGCGCAACTCAACTCCCCTGCCCGGATAATGACTTGTCATTACTGTGTGTAACACTTCAATGTTCGAGAAGATAGTTGCTAATGTGCACCAGAATAATTATTTAGTTAATTAGAAAAGGATAAACACGTTCATATATAAATGTTTCCTTTTTGTGTTTATCCTAGTCTAGGTGGTAATTGTTTGGAATTTTTAAAAACAAACCCCAGGGATGTTACTGACCTTCTATTTCCCCCACTTCAGTCGCTATAGTTCTTGCCCTATTCAAAGGTGCCAATAAAGATTTATGAACCCACACACTAATACCTGTTTTTCCCAGTACATATTGTGCCTCACCAATGGGAGAACCTGTTTATGCCTCACCAATGGCACTATTTTGGTTTCTGTGTTTATTCTCACTCTTTCCTTCGTCCTGAGAAGGTCAACATTGATCAGCGGCACTTATCGGTCATCCACAT
This sequence comes from Cepaea nemoralis, assembly GCA_014155875.1. NCBI lineage: Eukaryota > Metazoa > Mollusca > Gastropoda > Stylommatophora > Helicidae > Cepaea > Cepaea nemoralis. Next base: position 412,550 of record JACEFZ010024140.1, on the reverse strand, counting down.
GATTATTATTACTAGTCGTATTGTTATTTATGTGATATAGCTCCAATCTCGTGTTACCCATCTTTCTCAATATTTTAAATTCTGCAAATATCCAAAATTAATGTTTCAAAATGATAATTAGTCTTGATTATAACACCAACAGCGGGTGCCTTGCGCGAACATTGGCATGAGCACGGCCAGACGAGGGTTTGATGTCTTGGCTCACCGTTCGCTACTGGAGGAGAAGGCTGGCCACCTTTTCCTCCGCACCCTCAGGCCTGAAAAATATGATTGTCCTAACTCGTCACATACCCACGACACATTCCCACAACGGGACATTTTTATTTTTTTTTATCTTATTTAATTTGTGTGTTTTTATAATTGTTTGGGAATGAGAATTTTTGTGATGCTTTTTATAATCAAGCGGAGGCCCTATTTTGACATTCTGTTACTGACGCAGGGATCAATCTTCTTTAGCTCTTATATGTTGCTATCATAACGCATTATCAGCTTGACGTAGGTTGTTTTATATTATAACCAATGGCTGCAGTTCCCGGAATGGTTTCTGTAGATCTAGTTATCTCAATATATAACGAAGATAAATAACGGGACATTATTAATCATTGCCGGCACCCTTCTTTATGATCTGGAATGTTCTTAAATGAATGTCTGTTTACTGTACAAATATGTGACACACAAAAATACAGGCACATACATTATAGCAGAGACACGGACAGGTTGAAACACGACAACTCAGATGTGACGCATTTCAACACGACGTTGATAATTATTTCCTGCGACGACAAATCACATATCACGACGACGATATATAAGTTTCAAAATGATGTGTTCATAATCCCATGTCATAGTCGTTGCAAATTCGTGCCAGACCACCTGCTGTTGAAGATAATAAAGATGACGGTAAGAATGCCGGTAATGTGTGTGCTATACATCCTAGGGTTATTCACGATAGCAGATAGGCTCAATATGCTGCCAGCTAAATCTCATCTCCAAATGACTGCAGACACGGAACACCCACAGCATCAAGCTGTGGATACAGGTTAAGTGCCAGAGGCTGATCAAAGGTAAATCATGAATGGCTCAGGTAGATGACAGAATCAAAAACGTGTGCATGATTGAGAACATCGGGAGACAAGAGAAGTGGGTCAGAATGCTGTTGAAACATCCGACCTGAGCAGGGTCATAGTTTGTAAAATGGAGTTATACCTTTCCATAACACAAAGCGTGGGCTGAAGTTAGAGACCATGTGTTTCCCATGCAACATGACGCCTCTCTTGGCCTGTCTAGTTTACTCCATAGGAACGGTAACACCAATACGTCTGGAACAAGACAAGCCGCAGAAGCTGCCAGATCAGCATAGCAATGCCCTAAGGTGGGTGGAGGATGTATGTGTGGGTGGTGAGGGTGTTTGTTGGTGGGGGATGTGTAGGTGGTTTAGAGATGGATGGGGAGATGTGTGTGTGTGAGGGATGTGTTGGTGGGGATGTGAATGGGGGGATGTGTGTGGGGAGACGTATGTGTAAGTGGGGGTGTATATGGGTGGGTGTTGCGTGGGAGGGGAGATGTGTGTGGGTGAGGGGTGGGTGATGGGTATTATTGGGTGTGGGATGTGCGGGTGGGTAAAGGATGTATGTCAGGTTGGGGGATGTGTGTTTGGCTGTGTGGTTGGGGTGTGTGAGTGTGGGTGTGTGGGTAGACGAGAGATGCATGTGTTGATTTGTGGGTGAGGAATGTGTGGGTGTGAGTGATTGAAGGATGAGTACGTGAGTGGATGGATGTGTGTGGGGATGAGTGTGTGGGCGGGGGATGTGTGTGGGTGGGAATATATGTGTGAGTGAGGTTGTGTGTCGGAAGTATATGTGGGTCTTGCGGTGTGTGTGAGTGGGAGGTGTGTGTTTGTGGAAGCGGGATGTGTTGTTGGGTGGAGATGTGTGTGTGGGTGGGGAGATGTGTGTGTGGGTGGGGTGTGTGTGGGTGGGGGATGTGTGGTTAAGGGATGTTTGTTAATGGATGTGGTGTTAAGGGATGTGTGATTGGGGAATCAGTGACTGGGGGAAGTGGGTGGAGAATGTGTGGGTGGGTGAGTGTGTATGGGTTAGGGGGTGGGTGGGGAATGTGTGTGTGTGTGTGTGTGTGGGCTCGGGATGTGTGGGTGGGTTGTTGGAGATTGTGTTGGTTGGGATGTGTGTAAGTGGGGTAAATGTGGGTTGGTGCGGTTTGTGTGTGTGGGTAGATGCGGGCGTGTGGGTTGGCAGAGATATGTGTGGGGGGGGGGAGGGTGTGGTTGGGGATGTGTGTTTGGCTGGGTGGTTCGGGTGTGTTGTTTGGTGGTGGAGGATATGCGGGTAAGTGTTTGAGGGTGGAGGATGTTGGTGTGGGTGAGGAGACGTATGTAGGTGGGGAGATGTGTGGGTGGGTGATGGGTTGGTGGGTGCATTTATGTGTGCCTAGGGGTGTGTGGGTGGGTGGGGGATGTGTATGAGGTGTGTGGTGTGTGGGAGATGTGTGTGTGTGGGTGGGAAGATTATGTAGGTGAGAGGTGTGTTTGGGTGTGGGATGTAGGGGATGGGTGGACGATGGGGGTATGTAGATGTACCTGGGTGTGTGTGTGTGGTTGAGTGGGGATGTGTGTGTGTGGGGGGGGGATGTGTGGGTGGATGGGGGTGGGTGGGTTTGTGGGAGGGGTGTGTCTCATAACATGGTAATATGCATTGTTTATGTTTACAACTTTCTTTTGACAATGTTTTTTTTTCTATGTGAATGTATTATGCACTATTGATGAACGAAAGATGAGTGATTGAAAGGTACGAATGTAAGACGGTCCTGCGTGCCCAATTTGTTAGCCTTTGAGAATAAAGTCCGTTAAATCGTTCGTTCTAACTGTCCGCCTGTCGGAGCTTCGATCCTAGACCAGTTGCCAAACAAGGTTTAGGGCCTTTTCACTCCTGCCATAACATCTAGTCTTTAGGTTTGTTTTCCTTGCACTAGGATAAGGCGTGTACCCACCCATCTGCGCTCTTCCGCCCGAAGCCGTTGGCACAATGTAGAGTTTCGGGTTTAGTATGCGCGGCCTCACATTCGGCGCTAACACAAGCAGGTAATACCATCTACTGTCATATGGTTGCTCAGTCATATCTGAATAAAACCTGACACTCAATGCAAAGGTGAAAATCATTATTGCTCTTGAATGCCATGATTGTAATGTTAGTAATTCTCCCGACAGCAGAGACTATTTTGACAACCACGTTGCTCATAATGAGCCGGCCTTCTAAATTTCTAAAGATCTTACACACAAACCCTCTGCAATAATCCTTGTCATGTCTCCTACGTTTTAATACTTATTTCACTTCTCTTTTTTGTTTTTCATGATTTATTTATTTTTTTTTTTTCATGTGTATTCTTTTTTATTTTACACTGTGAGTATAGTTCAAGACACCATCACAAGTGTGAATATTAATAAAATATCGTTTATCTGTCTCAAAACACACATCCAGTGAATTCTGACGCCATGCCTACACATGAATGTTACACAAAACAACACACAGCTTGTATTAAATACGATTATTACAAAGGCAAATAAATACAACTGCCATTGTTGGTCTTCCCCTATCAAGGGTTGAACCCTATGTTGATGTTTTCAGATGTAATGATGACGTTGTCTACTATATAATATTTTCCACCTGTTTTCGGAGGAAGTTTGAAACTAACAAGGTAAATATAAATACAGCTAGTAGTTTGACACTAACGTAGATAATTAAATCAGGCCGTGTATAAGGGGCGTTCATTTGAAATCCGTCTGTACCGCACCGTGCGTAATTGCTTACGTTGATTATGATCATGTCATAGTCATGTGATAAGTACTAACCAATGAATAAAAGAGCACGTGCTTATCGTCCCATGATACAAAGGTTCTGTTTCTTACCGTTGAGAAAATGGCCGGGTTGATTCAAAATCCGCCCAAAGAAGGTCAAAGAGCGGTAATTCAGTTTCTTTCATTTGAAGCATGTCGAACAGCGGACATTCATCGAAGAATGCAGGCAGCGTACGGTAACAAATGTGTGTCGAAGACAACAGTGACAGACTGGGCGCGAATGTTTCGGAAAGGACGTCAGTTCACGACAAATCTTCGACGGCCGATTCAAGCTCATATTGTTGCAACAGAAAAAAAAACATCGTTAAAATTAATGCAGCAGTGCAGATGAACCGTTATCGAAGCATACGTTCGCTAGCGGAAGAATGTGATGTGTCAGTTGGGACAATTCAACAGGTCGTTTGCAAGAAACTGCAATATCGGAAGGTGTGTTCACAGTCGGTACAACGGATGTTGACCGACCACCAAAAAGAGGAACGCATGGGATGGTGTTTGAACCACTTGCTGCGTTATAGAGTGGAGGTTGGTGCATTTCTCCTCCGCATAGTGGCAGGTGATTAATTATGGTGCCACCACTTTGAGCCAAACAGCAAAAGAGAGAGCATGCAATGGAAGCATGCTGGATCACCAAACCACAAAAATTCAAGTTACAGGTTTCCGCAGGAAATGTTATGCTGAGCGTATTTTTTTTTACCGTTAAGGGGTATTGTTGGCCGACTTTAAAGAGCCTGGTGTCAACATCAACTCTATCAACTACTTCCAAACACTAGACAAGCTGCAAAAAGCCATCAAGAATAAATGTCTCTGCGTGCTTTCTCGCGGTGCGATATTATTGCACGATAATGCTCGTCCGCATGTCGCAAAGATTGTGCAGGAAGCATTAGCAAGGAAGAAGTGGGAAATTCTGCAACATCTAGCCTATAGTCCTGATATGTCACGATGTGATTTTCATTTTTCTCGGTGCTCTAAACACTGCTCTAAAGGGGCAAAGATTTAATACAGATGTTGACGTAATGAACGCGGTAAACATTTGGTTAAGTGTGCAACCACAATCCTTTTTGCGGACGGCATTCACCGCCTACATAAACAATGGGATGCTTGCCTGAATGCCTACGGCGACTTCTTCTGACCAACGCATGGTGCATAATTCAATCAAAATGAATGCTTTGTTTAATTCTACCACAGCTGTTAATGTTTCTGTCATGCTTTTGTAATAAAACCATTGGAACGGGTTTCAAATGAACTTCCATAATACATGTATTTGTGTTACTGATATAAACTAGAACAATACTATGTAATCGGCTATGTTACAATGTGTCTCTGTGAAATGATAATAATAAGTTAGTCGCACATCCTTTACATGATATTGCAATCAATCTTAACATTTTAGCGGTTTGTGATTTACAAGACAAGTTTACGTTTAGAGGTTTGCCATTGCTGTCTGAACGGCTGACGTTGTCACCATTGTTAAACATTGACTAAGCTATTTTGCTTCCATATCGACTTTGATGTCTTGGCTTACCATTCGTTACGGGAGGAGAAGACTGGCCAACTTTTCCTCCGCACCCTCAGGCCTGAATGATCCATCTCTCGGCCTGTCTAGTTTACTACAGAGAAAAGGTTAACACCAATACATCTAGAACAAGACAAGCTGCAGAAGCTGCCAGATCAGGCAAAGCAATGCTCTAAGGTGGATGGGGGATGTATTTGTGGGTGGTGAGGGTGTTTGTTGATGGGGAATGGGTGGGTGGGGAGATGTGTGTGTGTGTGGGGGGGGGGGGGGGGGTGAAGGATGTGTGGGTGGGGATGAGAATGGGGGGATGTATGTGTTAGTGGGGGATGTGTATATGGGTGGGTGTTGTCTTGGAGGAGAGGTGTGTATGGGTGAGGGGTGTGTGGGTGGGTGGGGGATGATTGGGTGTGGGATGTTCGGGTGGGTAAAGAATGTATGTGAGGGTGGCGGATGTGTGTTTGGTTGGGTGGTTGGGGTGTGTGAGTGTAGGTGGGTGGATGAGAGATGTATGTGTTGATTTGGGGGTGGGGGATGTGTGGGTGTGATTGTTTCAGGGATGAGTACTTGAGTGGATGGATGTGCGTGTGTGTGTGTGGGGGGGGGGGGGGTGAGTGTATGTGTATGGGATGTGTGTGTGTGGGTGGGAAGATATGTGTGGGTTGGGGTTCTGTGTGGTTAGTATATGTGGGTCGTGGGGTGTGTGTGGGTTGGAGGTGTGTGTTTGTGTATGGGCGATGTGTGGTTGGGAGACTGTGTTTAGCTGGGTGGTTGGGGGTGTGTGGTGGGTGGTGGAGGAAATGTGGGTGCGTGAGTGTTGGTGGGTGGTTGATGTTTGTAAGGGTGAGGACATGTGTGTAGGTATGGGGATGTGTGGGTGGGTGATGTGTTGGTGGGAGCATGTATGTGTGGCTAGGGGTGTGTGGGTGGGTGGGGGATGTGTATGAGTGTGTGTGGTGATAAACAGTCCATGTTTCACAAGCTTATAGCAGTGTGGATAATACAACTGCATTATAGATTTTCAGCTTTGTTTGCAGGCTTATTCCATGTCTGTCTCATATATTCTTGTACAGTCTGCCAAAGGCCGCGCTGGCCTTGGAGAATCTTGCATTCACTTTGTCATAAATTGTGGCAGCTTGTGACACAGTGCTGCCTAGATAGGTGAACTTGTCCACAACACTTAGTCTATGACGATGTGCCTTGATATTCGGCTCGGTGTGATTATTGTCTGGATCTGGCTGGTACATTACTACCGACTTCTCCAAGTTGATATTGACCCCAGAGTTGGCACAGGCATATAAGAAAGCTGAAACATTGTGTTGCATGTCTGCATCTGAATTGGCATATAGAGCGCAATCATCATCAAACAGCAGTTCTCTGACAGTGTCGCTGTTAGTTTTGGTTTTGGCTTTCAGCTTTCAGAGATTGAGCAAGTTTCCATCCATGCGATAGTTGATGCCTATTCCAATGTCATTGTTCTCGAAAGCATTCGTCAGCATAGCTAAAAACATGAGGCTGAGCAGTGTTTGTGCCAGGACACATCCTTGCTTCACTCCACTGGTGACAGGGAAGGGCTCAGAGAGTTCATCATTTTTCCATACTCTTGCCTGCATACCATCATGAAATAGCCGTACTATATGGACAAACTTTTGTGGACAGCCATATTTCGCCATAATCTTCCACAGTCCTTCTCTGCTGAATGTATCAAAAGCCCTGGTAAGGTCAATGAGAGTGGGGAACATTTCAGAGTTCTGTTCCTGACATTTCTCGTGCAGCTGCCTTGCAGTGAAAATCATGTCCACAGTTCCTCGTTATTTTCTGAAGCCTCATTGACGCTCCGTAAGAAGACATTGATCGAGATGGGCCGTGAGGCGATTGAGAAGAATTATGGAGTATCTTCCCTGCGATTGAGAGCAAGGAGATACCTCGGTGGTTGTCACAGGATTGGGAGTTTGACGGGATTGACGGGTCCTTGAAATCTTGTAACATGGTTTCCTTCACCCATATGTTTGTAAAGACTTGGTGAAGCTGCTCTATTAGGATCGGCTCACCTGCCTTGTATATCTCTGCTGAGATGGAGTCAGGATCAGGCGCCTTTCCACTAGGAAATTGCTGGATGGGTTTGTTTACTTCCACTATGGTTGGCAGGTTATCAAGTGTATCATTAGTGGGAACTTGAGGAAGGCAGTTGATGGTTTCATCATCGAAGAAGGAAGTTATAATTAAGACGTTGTTGAAATGCTCTGCCCAGAGTTGAAGGATTTCTTTCTTATCGGTGACCAATGGTCCCCCATATGCACTGAGGCGGGTAACTATGCCTGGTGATGGAGGACCGTAGACCGCTTTCAGTGAGTCGTAGAAGTTTTTCATATCATGTCTGTCAGCAAAGCCTTGAATTTCATCAGCTTTGTTGCTCAGCCAGGAGTCCTGCATGTGCCGAAGTTTCTGCTGCACTACTCGCTGAATGTTATTGAAGGCATCTTTTTTATTCAAAACAATGTTTTCCCGTAGTGAATTTGAATAACGAAGACACACACAATAGATTGCACGATTTATTGCCTGGCATATTTCGTTGCATCTCGTCAGGTACATACTGCAGAAATCACACAACTTATGTGAATTAACTAGATAAATCCTTCAAGCTGAAATATACACATATTCGCACAGTAATGTCACTTATCTACCACGGCAATTTTAAGCTGACTAACATGTCTTTCTGTTTGCACAATTCTGGCTTGCGTTGATTGATCATAATTGCTTCTGCAAACTTTAACAAGCGAGTATTTTGTGTGTTAAACAACACGCGAAAGGCCGTGTCTCTGTTCACAACATGGCCGTTTTCGACAATGTGCCTACCAATTGAAGACGCCGGGAGCTTCCGGTGTGTCGGCCCCACGAGGCTAGCATCTCCTGTGTGTTGTATCATGTTGACCCATTGAGGTATGTGTTCTGACACTCGTTTGTTAAGCTGTCTCTCTGTTCTACCAATGTAGAAGGCCTGGCATCTACATGTGAATTGGTAAATACAATTGTTTGTGGCGTACAGAGGAACAGGCTCTTTGACTGTTGGTGTAGGAATCGGTACGGTTTTACATCTAATGACTGGAGTTGCCGCACAGAATGTTCGGCCTACTGCTGTAGTAAGCCGGTCTTGTAGACGTTGCATTACCGTGGTAGATAATTGACATTACTGTGCGAAATTGTGTATATTTCAGCTTGAAGGATTTATCTAGTTAATTGATGTAAGTTGTGTGATTTCTGCAGTATGTACCTGACGAGATGCAGCGAAATATGCCAGGCAATAAATCGTGCAATATATTGTTTGTGTCTTCGTTATTCAAATTCACTACGGGAAAACATTGTTTTGAATTTCTTAAACGTCGCCTCCCATTACCAACTGTGAAGCGATTAGATGGATTACTCAAGCTGAAGTGTAAAATATCGTTTCGGATTGCCGATTGAGATTTCTCGAGGAATGCCTAAGAACGTGGATATTTCCTCACCGGTATTTCAAATCTCTGAGGGCCGACAGAATATGTCCAACAAGAAAAAACCTGAGACGACTGCCTGAAGGCCAAACTGGTAGATTTAGAACACCAGTATCGCACAACACCCTCCAAACAGACATGTCCTCTGACCAACGAACACCTTACTGCGTTAAAAGCGTTAAAGGCTAACAAAACCGTCGTCATACTGAAACCTGACAAAGGGAGCGGTGCAGTACTGATGGACATGTCAGACTACCAGAGAAAAATGGATGAAATGTTGTCATATGAATCTAAATTCAGGATAGATCAAAAAGTAAACAAGTCGGAGAACCTGGATGCTATAATGAGGAAAGAGATCCAGTCACTTGTGAATGCGGGACTCATCAGTGAGGCCACTGCAAAAACGCTCACACCACGTGGCTCGCACACTCCTCAGATGTTCGGTCTACCCAAACTTCACAAGCCCGGCATCCCGCTAAGACCTATCCTGTCCATTGTTAACTCTGCACAACACCGAATGGCGAGATTGCTAGCCGAAATTTTAAAGCCAGTACGACAGTCCTTCCATCCAAAATTACTCAGAGATACATTCCAACTGGTGGAATTATTGGATACTATGGACATAAATAACAAACACATGGCATCCATGGATATAGCCTCCCTATTCACTAACGTTCCATTAGAGGAGACAGTGAAAATAATAAGGGAACGCATTAAAGACAAACAACTAAAATTAGGCATACCAACACTTATTCTGGAGAGACTACTACTACTATGTACCGCCAACATACAATTCAATTTTCTAACTAAGTCATACCGCCAAATTGACGGAGTGGCCATGGGGAGTCCTCTTGGTCCTATTCTAGCGGACGTCTTCGTGGCACATTTAGAAGAAAAGAGATCCTCAGACATCAACAACTTGGCCTTTTACTGTCATTATGTGGACGATATACTAATTATCACCACAGACGAGCTACAAGAAACATCGTTCCAGGCCACAATGAACAAGATGCAAAAAACATCTCTCTATCTATGGAAAACGAACACAACGAAGCGTTGCCGTTCCTAGATATTCTAATGAGACGTAGATCAGACGGCACAATTTAAAGATCGGTGTATCGCAAAGGAACATGTAGCCAATACCTAAATTTTCAGAGCTTCACATCTGTCCAGTATAAACGGGTCTTAGTTCGGACCTGTTTGACCGTGCTAGGAAGATATGCACCCATTACACACTGACAAAGGAATTTGAAACTCTGAAGAATGTCTTAAACCTGAATGGGTACTCCACAGGATTTATAAAGCGCCACTGCCAACAGCCAAAACCAAAACCAGACGTAACTACAGTCCCCAAACTCAAGGTATTCATCCAGCTAACCTTTCGAGGGGATTACATAATGCAACGTCTACAAGACCGACTTACTACAGCAGTAGGCCGAACATTATGTGCTGCAACTCCAGTCATTAGATATAAAACCGTACCGATTCCTACACCAGCAGTCAAAGAGCCTGTTCCTCTGTACGCCACAAACAATTGTATTTACCAATTCACATGTAGATGCCAGGCCTTCTACATTGGTAGAACAGAGAGACAGCTTAACAAACGAGTGTCAGAACACATACCTCAATGGGTCAACATGATACAAAACACATGAAATGCTAGCCTCGTGGGGCCGACACACCGGAAGCTCCCGGCGTCTTCAATTGGTAGGCACATTGTCGAAAACGGCCATGTGGTGGACAGAGACACGGCCTTTCGCGTGTTGTTTAACACACAAAATACTCGCTTGTTAAAATTTGCAGAAGCAATTATGATAAATCAACGCAAGCCAGAATTGTGCACACAGAAAGACATGTTAGTCAGCTTAAAATTACCGTGGTAGATAAGTGACATTACTGTGCGAATATGTGTATATTTCAACTTGAAGGATTTATCTAGTTAATTCACGTAAGTTGTGTGATTTCTGCATCTTTTTTATGTTGACTTCGGGTCAATCAAATGTACTTTGAGGGGTCGGCCACAATTGTTTGATGTCTTCAGAGTTTTCATCAAACCAGTCTTTATGCTTTCGGTGCGCTAAACCCAGGATTTCCATAGCAGTGTTGTAAATTATGTCCTTTAGGGCTCTCCACTCTGTTTCCACATCCTGTTTAGCTGCAGCGTTTGGCTTAAGGCGGTCTTCCAGCATGTTTTCAAACGACAGCTGCATTGTCTTGCTGTTTTGACTGGTGACATTTATTTATTTATTTATTTTTTTGGCATTTTTACCCCTTGAGGACGCCGTTGTGGTTTGATGTGTATGTTTATTTTTTGAGATGATGAGATGATGGTCTGTCCAACATTCGGCACCACACATGGATTTTGCCACCCGAACGTCCTGTCTGTCACACCTCCTAACGATGACATAGTCAATGAGGTGCCAGTGTTTCAAGCGACGGTGCATCCATGATATCCTGTTTCTTTTGGGAAGACGGAAACTTGTGTTGGTGATCAGGAGATCGTGTTCGGGTACAGGTCTAAAAGAGGAGGAGTCCATTGCTGTTAAAATTTCCGACTCCGTACTTTCCAATGATGCCACTCCAAGACGTGGTGTCCTTGTCTACTCTGGTATTGAAGTCCCCAAGGAGTATACGTTTGCCTTCCCTGCGAACAGATGTTAATACGTTGTGCAAGGCTTTATAGAATTTGTTTTTGACGTTATCTTCATTTGTCATGGTTGGTGCGTAGACACTCACGATGGTTGCATGCTTCTTTCCTTTCAGCAGGGGTAACTTAATAGTCATTAGCCTGTCATTTATAGCTTTCGGAAATTCAGCTAGTTTGCCAACCAGGGCCGACTTAATGGCAAATCCCATACCGGATTGGCGTATTTCCTCGCTTTTCCTTCCACTCCAGAAGAATGAATAGCCGGCACCTACTTCACAGATTTGGCCTTCTGCAAGTCGTGTCTCGCTCAAGGCTGCAATGTCGTTGTTGTACCTGCCCAGCTCTCTCCCAATTAGTGATGTTCGTCTCTGTGGGACCGATGCGCCGTCTCTATTAGGAAGGTGCGTAAATTCCAAGTTCCGATTGTCAAGGGAATATGGTTAGCTCTTTTAGCTTTACCTGTTTTTACTTTGTTTGTATGTCGACCGCAGTATAGGGTAACCACCAACCGCGGCTAACTGGTTAGGTAATGATGGAGCAGACAATGTTTAGGGAACTTTTTTTTAGCCCCTTCCTCATGCTATGGAGGTGAGCAGTGCTTTCCTATACAGGGCTGCTCAGTCACTCAGGTAGCTGCCCAATCACACTGCTGCTCCGGTCAGTAGAAGACGACCATATGGCCTGGGCCGCCTGTGTGAAGGTCTGCGACTACGACTGCCAGCGTACCCACGCCTGCCGCTTCGCCGCTCGCCCATCGCTACAGGGCTTGAAGGTGACATATGAAGCTGGATGAAGAATGACATGCGCGATGAATTGGATTAAAGTGAGGAAGAGATGCGGAATTCGTCGACCTCACTCTCTCGCCTGAGTCCATCCAGTGGCAAGACAAGTCAAGACGACTGGAGACGAATACAGGTGCAGTGGATAACCAGGGCGCTGCAGGAACAAGTGCACTTCGACGCACGACCAACCAGACACTCGTCGTGCGTCGAACGGCGCTTGTTCCTGCAGCGAGGCGCCGTCGTCATTTGAAGGCGACAGGTTCGATCCGGTCGGTGACTATTATAGCTTTCAAATTTTATGTTGTCTAGTGCGTACTCTAATCTCGATTGCCTTCTTCTTCGTCTTCTGTGTACGCCAAATAATACTATGTGTGTCTATTTATGTAAGCGTCTTAATGGCCTCAACGGTTCTCCCCATTTATTTCTTGTGCTTACATACACTCACACAATACTCGTTTTCTGAAACTGCGCATTACATTTTGGTTTTCAGTAATTGAAAGTCAATGTTTAAGACAGGAAATAACTATTTGATGAGAAAAACATTTTAATTCACATAAGAAATGCCTAGCTTCAGGCAATACACAAGATGCTACATTTCATGAAATTGGATATAATTGCACTTACGTTTTCGCCGTCCAATGTCTAGATTGATAAAATTATCTTAACCTTTCTTTCAGACATATGAAGGAAAACAATGAATATAACACAACAGGTTAGTTAAAAATATATAAGCACTGTAACTTGAATCATAGGGTGTAGAGAGGAGAACACTCAACTAAGGATGAGGTAAAACATATTGACAACTTTAGTTTGCATAACTAATGTCAGCACAGCGCGTCACTAGAGGACTGATTCTTGTAGACATTGTAGCGTAATGGCAGCTTGTTCACGCCGTGAGACATACTTGGGGAATGCTACTGGTCGCATGTATCAACTGTTGGGTGATGTAGTCTATATCACAGTGGCAGTGCTATTTTGCGAGATATCAAAATAAGAAAATAAACATATAATTGGCAAGAGGGACGTTCTTAGCATTAGGAAAATAGCGGAGGTCAAAATGAAAGCTATGTACAACAACCTCCCACTGCTTTAGGTCTATAGACGTTAGATACGCATTGATGAATTAATTTTCCATTTTGAGGAGACGTGCAATGCAATATGCGTCTGTGTTCGGAACAACTCACTGCTGCGATTAGTTCGTTTCATAACTTAATAACGGAAAGAGTGACCGATGACAACTTAGAAAAGCAGTTGAGAGTAGTAAATTCATCAATACCAGATAACATAGCTCGCCACACCAAGGAGAAGTAGTTCCATCAATCCGAATAGGCGTTAGTTAATTAAATGTTTCACTAAATATAGCAGGCTAATGTTTAATGATGACAATTTGTTCTCTCTGTACTTTCATATGGATGTGGAGCGTGGACAATGAGCAGACACTCTGAAAAACATATGACGGCTGTGAAAATGTGGTTTCTGAGGAGAATGCAAAGAATACCATGGACAGACAGAAAATCCAATGAACAAGTACTACAAGAAACAAATGAAGATGGTAAACTGATTAGAGGCATTAGACGTAGACAGTCAAAATGTTTTGGGCATGTTATGAGAAGAAATGAATTGGAGAACTTGGTGACACATGGCGAGATCGAAGGGAGGAGACCAAAGATAAGACAAAGAATTAAATACCTGGATGGCTTGGCCACGTGGTATGGTCGAGACAGAAACACGGAGCTGATCCACGACTCTAGTGATCGAATGAGATGGCAAAACATGACGGCCCACGTTTATCGGCATGACACATGATGGATTCTGGATATATATATATATATATATATATATATATATATATATATATATATATATATATATATATATATATATATATATATATATATATATATATATATATATATATATTGCTGTAGATAATCAATGATGAAATGTAAATCAACACTATACGAATATTTTTGAAAATGACAAATATACGAATATTTTGAAAATGATATATAAAGGAAAAAAGTACTTCGACAAATCTATACAGTAAAGAGGTATCGAAGAGATCCCATGATGCGTCGAATATGTCACAACCCAATGGAAAGGGATCCTGATAATAAGACATACCTTCACGTGATATGGCTAGAGTTAACGAATGCTTAAGAGTCTGTGTCTCGTCAGATGCACAGTCGAGCCCTTAGGTTTAGCACATATCAAAGGAGATTACAATCACAAGACAATGCTTCTAGGATGTTTCGCTTTGCTACTGGACGCGGGCTTCATCACAAGACGGATTTACCTCAAAGTGGGTACAGCTATGCGTTGCTCGATTTCGCCGATGCTGTTCGTGTTGGTCATGCAGGTCATTTAGGATGCACAAGTTTGGACGCACAAGTTCCTAACTTCAGTTGGTAGTGCAGGATGTATTTACTAAGGGCCTACATGGACAACACGGAAGTCACGGCACAAGACGAGAGATGTGCCTATTGTGTGCTTCCATGCGTAGATCAACTGACAGCTTGATGCAGGATGAGCTCCACGTTTAAGAAATTGATTAGCCTGTCAATTATGAAGGACAAAATGATGGCATCCATTGTCATTGTAACAAACCAGAAAATTTCCACCGTGGCAGAGGAATCCGTCTGAAGTATCTGCCGAGTGGACAAGTTCTCATTGACGGATGAGTTTAGTTAAGTGCATATGAGATAATACAAATGGTCTGAGGTGTTTAAACAGTGCAGATTAATTGAAAAGTCTAAAAATCGGGTGTCTCCAATGCACAGTGACCTCACGAGATAAACACTAGAGTCGTTAAGATAAACACTAAAGAGAATGATCAACACAACGACAAGAAGGCGGCTGGGAGGGATGTCAATTAGTTTATCACCAAAGATTACTTAATCGAAAATTTTAGATAGGCGCTGATGCTACATCAAGTTACCAGACCATAAAATGTTACTTCCATCCATTGTTAAGAAAATGTATAAAGTGTGATCTTACAACGCTGTTGATTCTGCTCATAATCATAATCATTATCATCATCACCATAATCGCGTCGGCGGTCATGATACACCATTTTACACTACCATGAGAGTCGCGAATCAGCTCTGTATTCTTGTCTCGACCATGGCCATATGGTCAAGCCATCCAGATATTTACTTCACTGCCTTACTCTTGTTATTTCCCCCTCAATCCAGCTAGTTGTCTACACGTTCTCTAGTTTATTTCTTCTCATAGCGTGCCAAAATACTTGTGACTGTCTACATCTAATGTCTCTAATCAGTTTATGGTTTTCATTTGCTATCTTGTAGAACTTGCTCATTGGTTTTTATGTCTGTCAATTGTATTTTATCTCAGAAACCGCATTTCAGCTTGCCTGCCTATTGACCACGTTTCACAACCACACAAAAATACACGTTCTATGTAGCACTTCAACGCTCTTTTTCTCGTGCCATTGACATCGTTTTCGTTGGTCAGTATGTGTTCCATCTTTCAAAAGGCTACCTTTGCATTTGCAATTCTTTTTCTAATCTCTTCAAGGCACATCCCATCACATTTTACGACTGCTCAGAGATAAGCCAACCGAATAACTTGTTTAAGAATGTTTCCACTTACCCGTACATTACATTGTAGTATTTCGTTCTTCTTAGTGACGACCATAATCTGTTTCTTCTCGCAATTTAATTCTAACCCCAGTTGTTCACTCTGCAGAATAACCGTATGTTCTATATGTTGTAGATTCTGTTTAATGTCTGCAATCAAGACTGTATCATCTGCATATCTAATGTTATTGATGTTATGTCCTCCAATGTTGATTCATCTCATGTCTTGTCTTCTAAATTTTCTAAACCTATTTGTCACTGTATATATAAATCAGATCTGGTGACTTTTCACATACCTGTTGCATATATCTCTTAATGGACTGAAATTGACCTACATCAATATCAACCTTTTCTACTCAGAAAACGCTACAACTAAAGAAAGTGAAGGGATATACCAGTATAGAGAGAGGTATGCAGTTCATGATGCACCAGATGTGGAGCAGAGCTGTCGTGTCGACATCTATATCGGTGACACTTGATTGAAGTATTGCAGTCGTCAGTAAATGGTTGCACCGACTTTATACATTTTCCACCATGTCATTATCTACGTTTTGGTTGTGTAGCGCTACAAGTGCATACTGTTATGTGTTACAAATATGTGTCATCTTACGACATGCATTCATTTCGCGATTGTAGAATCCTCTTAAAATCACATATGTATGACTGTCACGTATTCATGAGCAGTTACAACACTAGTGTGCACAATTTCATTACCAAGGTGTGTATGGGACATACAGCTAAATATATTTCACAGTGAACAATGATAGAATAGTGACTAGTGTGCTGTCTTGTAAATGCATTGTGCTATCTCGTGTATGCCTCATTAATGTACAACATGCATTTTGTTCGTGATGAGAACGGCTTTGACGTGTATTAAATCTCTTAAGGATGGGAAACATGTGCTGATCCAAATCAAATGCAAACCATTTGAAAACAAACATCAGTGTGTTGATTTTTAACAGTGGTATGAGCGTGTCGTTCAAAAACAGCAATGGCAGACTACAGAACGTAAACTGGCCTAGAAAATCACAAATAGCCAAACAATTATGGGGTTGACTGCGACACCCTGTACAAAATATGCACCTACATTTATAACCTAGACATGTGTTCTTCGTCATTAGAACAACTTTATAATCAAGGCATTGTTTTCTCCCGTTTTTGAGAGTTGAAAGAAAGATATTTAACGAGTTAAATATAGAAGTACATTTTTGATATCCAGTGGCTGACACTCCAAATGATCGAATAATGGAACATTTGCATAGCCTGACAAATGTAAGAAGTCGCAATTTTACCAGTGGTCATTCCATTCTACAGATTGTAGAAAACTATCAACATGTGTTTGAACTTGTAAACGTTAATATTTTGTGCGGACTTATCAGTATCGCTGGAATAAACGCTAATATTATTAACTTACTTGTGTTTTACAGACAGGGCTTGAATACGACCATAAATATAAGTTTATTCGCTTTAGCTGTTTCTGACCTCTCGTGTCTGATATTGCAACAGTGGCACATTGTGGCTTCACTATTTCAGTACACGCAACTACCTATTGTGAACTCAGAATTCCAGCACCTAGCGGCCATTGCCCCACACGAAACATTTTCCAGATTGACGTGTTCAATCACTGTCTATATCACGGCAGAGAGATGTTTATGCGTTGTGTTCCCACTGACAATTAGTAAGATAATCACCGTTGAGCGAACGGTATTGATAATTGTATTTATTTACATTGTTACTTTGATAACATTGATACCATACTATAGTGCATTTCACATCGACTGGAAATTCTATCCTCAAATAAACCGAACGCTGCTTGGCGCAGTCATTAAAGAAATTAACGAACACATGCAACGTGTCATTTACTTTACGAACGCGCTCTTTGCTGTGTTATCGATTACGACTGTTGTCTTGTTCACTTCAGTCTTAATTGTGAAACTACAGAAAGTATCTGCATGGCGGCAGTCAGCAAATGTTCAACAAAAGAAGTCAGAATCTTTGTCTAAAAGGGAAAGAACAACAGTAACAATGGTGATCCTCATTGCTGTTATCTTAGTTGTATGTTACATCCCATCGGCCATACTGTGTGTGATAAATGTTTATGTACCCGAATTTAGTTTTGGGGGTAAGTTTCACAGAATTCATCAGGTGCTATGGTCGTTTTCCATTGTCTTTGAGAACATAAATTCTAGTGTTCATATTCTCTTATATCTAAAGATGAGTTCCAAATATAGAGCTACATTTACAAGCTTATTTTCTCAGCAGAAGCTCCCCAGACGTCGCCGTCATATATAAACTAACATTTTACGGTAGCGAAAGATGTTTTGAAGAATTTGTGAAGTATACAAATCAGTAACCAAAACACATCTGAAAGAAACATATTCATAAATGTGATATTCTGAGTAATATAAGTAATGTATAATCAAACGGAGGAAGCACACGTTAAGAACGTGCCATAGTTTAACAAGGAAAAATTAAACTAATATGAACTGTTGTAATTATGTTTAAAACATTAATTCCTTTTTTCTGTACACTGCAATGCCATGAGGGGGTAGTAACTGTCATATTTAGCACAGAGACCACACTTTGTTAAATTGTGGACTTAATAGGTTTCCTGACGGATATACAAGTAAAGGACCCTTTTACGCAATTGTTAGACCAATAGTATAGTTTAGATCAGTTGACACTCGGTGCGTGATGTGATGACGTAAGCACCGCTGGCATGTACTCGCGAAGAAATTGTCTTGTACCCATCTAAGACTGCGTCGACTTGGGAGACATGCCAATTTTAAAAATTCACATCAATGCTTATTCTAATCTATGACCACCAAGCCTACAGGCGAGCATCTAGCCATTACTATACCACTGCTCATAGTGATGACAGGGCTATTGTTATTGCTCATTTAAACAAATGCTGAGAGGAATATTGGTGTATTCTCGCCGTCATTGGGCACCATTTAATACAGCTGCAAATTTTTTTTTCCGGTTCTAACATCAATACTGTATGTTATGTTTATGTGTGCCTGTTTATGTGTGTGTTCTATTCTAGTATGGGCATATCTGGTAATATACACTTCAAGGGCCTCTTAACCTGTATTAACTAGAAAGTGTATTCGTATTCAATGGTATCCTTACATATTCACAAACACACAAACACACACACACATTTAAATACGCTATATATACTTTGTAGAAATATGATAATAGATTATCTAACGAAAACTGGCAAACAGTGCACCCACACTGCTTAATCGAAAAAATTATACCTACTTGATCCGAGATGCTGGTGATTGTGAGAGATGGCAACCATGCGCAACTACGCTTGGCGCCATGGTACATGCTGATGATAATTGTCGCGGAATTCTTGGAGTTGTCGATCGATGAAAGACTGTCGTGCCATTTGTCTACAGGCAGCCGCTGTTCTTTGATGTTGGAGACAGACTGTCTTGATGAGAGTCGGCAAGATCTTTTATTGTGGGGGAAACAATTCTCCAGATCACAGGCCGGCAAGACTTTTGGAGTACCGGGAACAAGTCTCCAGATCAAAGCGGGACAACCGTTCGGTTGTTTACATCGAGTCGAAAAAGGAGAGGAAAAATTAGTTTCTCGACGCCTAGTGTCTAGTCAGATTTGTGACGTCATTCAGACACAGTTTTTAAACAGTCTGGACAAACCCCTTTGGCGGGAGTCGACCAAATGTTGTGAGGCAACAACGACGTGTGTGATGTTCCTCTTCTGATTATGGGGAGAGGCCACGGTGTCTTATGTTGATTTACATCGAGTCGAAAAAGGAGAGGAAAAATTAGTTTCTCGACTACTAGTGTCTAGTCAGATTTGTGACGTCATTCAGACACAGTTTTAAAACAGTCTGGACAAACCCCTTTGGCGGGAGTCGACCAAATGTTGTGAGGCAACATCGACGTGTGTGATGTTCCTGTTCTGATTATGGGGAGAGGCCACGGTGTCTTATGTTGATTTACATCGGCGGACATTTATCCATTGTGTGATTTAGTAGTCTCAATTTCAGACAGGAATAAATAAATGGTATTTAATTAAATAGACCCAAATTAGATTATTCTTTGGAGTCGAGTGTAGTAATGTGCGTTGTTAGAACTTATTATAGGAGCGTCGGCAGCAGTAGGCTATTGCGTTGCTAAAACTAGCTAGTGTGAGATATCAATTGACTCAGTGGGTTAAGAACAAGGTGGAGGGATGATGTTCTGGGAGATTGAGGATGGTTGGGGAATAAAGGAAATGTAAAATGGTAGGATCTTCCAGTAGAGTATCTACTGGGTTTCTTCGCTTTTCCGTGAGGGCTGGTCTGGTTCGCAGGATCAGTTCCACGTCTGGCGTTCGTTGTCTCGGATGGCTGTGTGAGGTGAACCAAAATGGGATCTTCCCAGCCAACGCAAGTTAGCGAGGCAGGCGTTTCGAGAATGTAACCGCATCGTGCAGCCAGGGTCGTGGTTTGAGCGGGCAAAAGAGCAACATTTGTTCTACAAAGTTTCGATAAGCGCCCACTTTCTCTCGATGAGTAGTGGGCCTGCAGTCAGTAAGCTGGTATAGCTTTTTTTCGGTCAGTCCTGCCGGCGTAGCTTGAAAGCTCGTCGGTAGGCGTCCAGTGGTTTTGCATGTATCACCTTGTACCGGGAGGACGCGCTTTAGCGATGCTACTCTTGGCTTGCGTGTGCGTGAACGTCTGTCCTGTCAGTCGCCATGTGCACTTGAGCGCTGGTGAGGCTCAACCGTAAATCAGGAGATCTGTTCGCAACTTAGACGAGCAATATCTTCTGTGGGCAGCTTCTCGCCTCATATGTGTGGGGCCTGTTCTGGCGGTCAGTCTGTCTTCGGCGAAGGAAATCTTGTGGATCCTATCAGTAATAATACGCGCATTGCTTGTCGCTACGCTTGTCTTAAAACTGAAATTAAAGGAGTTGACGGAAGGGCCGTTTGCAAGGGGCTCTCGAGAGCCAATATATACAGGGATAACTGGCCGTGGCAGCCTAACGCCACTGCATCTGTGTCCGTCTTCCAGTCGTCTTGCCATGCTCGCCACTGGAGCCATATGGACACAGACGAGAGAGCGGGGACGACGGAGTTGCGCGACCACTACCTCGCTATTCAAAACTAAAGCGCGAGTCATTCGTTCCTCATCAAAAGATGCAGTGTAATGAATGGTCCTCGTCATACATGATGGACGAACATCGCTCTTTTCCTTTAGTCTTTCCTTGTCTTACCATGACTCAGACCGAGGTGATGAGCTCCTCTGCCTTATGACAGAGTTTGGTTCCCTGTTATATATCTGACTGCGGCCGTCGGCATACACTCACCTAATGAGGGTCGGAATCGGGGTGCTCTCTCCGGGTGTGTTCTCTCTCCAACAGGTTTCACTATGTTTTCCAAAAAGCTAGCAGACAAGACATAGAAGAAGATTATCGCTCGATCATTGAAGGCAGTTTTTACTCAGCGGCTTTTGCACTGGGCCCATAACCTAAAGGGACTGCAAGAACCTGGCCTCCGCTGAGCAGGAACCGACGATCATCTAAGAGTGATTCCTCAGGGTAGTTCTCATCATTGTAGAGTGAAGATACTTAGCAATACCTTCAGTAACAGGAACAATAGTAGTTATATAGAGAAACTAATTTCCAAATGGTGAATTCCTGTGAGAAAGTAACAATTAACATTGTGTTTTTCCAATTGGTGAATTCCTGTGAGAAATTAACAACTAACATTTTGTTTCAAAGTGACGGTAAACATTATTTTACTGTACAAGGGTTATCAGATCACAGAACTATTAGTGACATATTCGTTACACTGTGTGTGTCAGATTTATGGTCATTATCGGACTACATCCACTATTAGTGATCAGGCATCCGGACAATCCAAGAGCCATTGGAGGAAGTCGACACCTGGCCGGGGAGACGCATCATTTGGTGAGGTCCTTCTGTACTTGATCTATGGTGCTGTTGTGCGGCCGATACTGTGGTGAAAGCAGACTTTGATCCTGAGCAGTTCGGTCTGATTCTGCATACACACTAGATTATACGACAGACATTCTACACACACACTTTGCACATACCTGACACTTTTCTTTGTTAAATTAATTTGTCATTTTGTTAGAAGCTAGAGTTGTGTAGTATTTTTGGGAAAAAATGAGAGGGAGCATGGTCTAGTTGTAAGAAGACGAACGAACGAACAAACTTTATTTTCGAAGGGTAACAAATTGGGCACGCAGGCCCGTCTTACATTCGGCCCTTCCAATCACTCATCTTTCGTTCATCAGTGCATAATGCATTCACATAGGGAAAACAACATTGTCAAATGAATGTTGTAAGCATAAACAATGCATGTTACCATGTTATGAGACAAATTCCCCACCCACCCACCCATCTATCTATCCGCGTGTCCCCCACACACACATCTACCGCCAACCACACACATACCCACAGGGACATACATGACCCCATCCATCCACGCATCCCCCAACCAACACATCCCAAATACACCCCCACATACATCATCTCCCTACCCACACACACACACACATATCCCACCCACCACACATCCCCCACCCACCCACACACCCAGGCACACATGCATGCAACCACCCATCCATACCCACACACACGCACACATCCTCCACCCATCCCATAACC
>JACEFZ010024140.1:347500-385000 GCA_014155875.1 Cepaea nemoralis | reverse complement strand
CCTGACCTATTCACTGCGGAACTATTTGGGACCGGAATTCGGAAGAGTGCCGAGAAGTCTATTAAACAGATGAAAGAAGGCAAGGCTGCAGGTCCTGACAAGATAACAACCGGGATGATAAAATCCTTATACAGCTTTGGCACAGTTGCAATCACAAGAGTTTAAACATTCAAATTTTAGGAATTAGTGAACATCGCTGGAGCGGCAAGGAACATTTTACAACTGAAAATGGAATTACTTTAATTTTTTCTGGTAGAGACGTCCGAGGCCAGAGTGGAGTAGCATTTTGCTTAGATAAGACAACTGTAAAAGGTTTAATGGGATATAATCCAGTTAGTGATAGAATCCTCACTATTAGACTTAAAGGCCGTCCAAAAAACACAACTCTCATACAGATATATGCACCTACTTCAACAGCAGAGGAGGACGAAATTGAAGATTTTTACAACACACTACAAGACACATTACATAAGATTGGTCATAATGATATAGCAATAATAATGGGAGATTTTAATGCAAAAGTAGGTGCAGGAAGAGCTGAAAATGAGAGACACGTTTTAGGAAAATTTGGATTAGGAAATAGAAATGATGCAGGGGACAAATTAATTGAATTTTGCACATAAAATGAGTTAACGATAGCCAATACACTTTTTAAACAACATCCAAGAAGACTCTTCACATGGAAGTCTCCAGACAGTATTGCCAAAAATCAGATAGATTATATTTTAATACAAAGAAGATGGAGATCAAGCATAGCATCTGCAAAAACCCTACGAAGTGCAGACTGTGATACAGATCATCAACAGATCTGAAATTAAAACTCAGAAAGCTTACCCGAGGACCAAGGCCACTTCGTTTTGATCTCACAAAAATACCAGATGCATACAACATAGAAGTTAGGATCGCTTTGGGGTCTTGATGTCTGTACAAGAAGAAATAACACCTGATGAACTGGCAGTACAAGCTAGAGATATCTTGATAACTGCAGCCAAAGATTTCATTCCGACCAAGAAAAAGCAACTTAAGCCATGGATTACATAAGACACGTTAGAATTAATAAAACAACGAAGGGAGCTGAAACAGAAAGGAGATGAATCCGATAACAGCGGGATGAAGTATAAATCTTTAACTCGAGAAATAAGAAAGGACACAAGAAAGAACAAAAATCAATATATACAAGATTGCTGTACCAGAATAGAGCAATATCATAAGACTGGAAGAGATTATGAAATGTTTAAAGAAATGAAGTTATTGACAATAAATGTTCAACCTCAATTGAATGTTTTCTGTGACAAGATGGGAAATACCCCAACAGAATCTAGACAAATCCTAGAAAGATGGCAGGAGTACTGCAGTGGAATGTATGATATGAGTGACGGTGAGAATACGAATGAGATACATGAGCCAACGACAGTAGAGACAGAACCTGAACCCTCATTAGATGAAATTGCTTGGGCTATAAAGAACCTGAAGAAAGGTAAATCACCTGGATGTGATGAGATACCAGCTGAACTAATTAAAGCTGGAGGAGAAGAAAGCATACACATATATCATGCATTATGTACAAAGATTTGGAAATATGGTATATGGCTAAAAGATTGGAAGAGAACTATCTTCATTCCAATACCAAAAAAGGGCAACCTGAAATTATGCACCAACTATAGAAATGTTGCCCTGATCAGTTATGCAAGTAAAATTCTACTAAAAGTCATAATGGGAAGACTTCGTAAGAAAATGGAAGAAGAGATTAACGTGGTTCAAGCTGGATTTAGACAAGGAAGAGGAACAAGAGATCACATATTCAACATGCGTTTAATAATAGAGAAGTGCAGAGAAGTTAATGTAAACCTATTCTCATGTTTTGTGGATTGTTCAAAGGCATTTGATTGTGTACAACATCAGAAACTTTGGGAAATCATAAGGAATATGGGCTCTCCATCACATGTAGTACAACTCATAAAAATGCTCTATCTAGACCAACAAGCAGCAGTTAGAATAGGTGGCGAGACATCAGATTGGTTTGACATCAAGCAAGGAGTCAGTTAGGGCTGCGTTCTGTCACCCTATTTGTTTAACCTGTACGCCGAAAATATAATGAGAACTGTAAGAGATTATATAAACAGGGAGATATATGATGCCCTGCCGGTTTCTCTGGCTGAGGGGTTACAACACTTTCTCCGTAATCCCATTTATCACGCAGAGTCTCGTAGCGGGAGAGAACTGGGAGCAGTTCGACCCCCGCTGGTGACTTGCGGGATACTGAGCCGGCCGCTCAGAAAACAATGGCAAACTACTGAGCGTAATCTTGCCAAGAAATCAACAGACAGCTGAAGGATGCTGCTGTTGACAGCGATGTCCTGTAAGGGATATGCAAAAAAAAAAAAATATGATGCCCTACATATCGGCAGTCATGACATACCAGAGATTCGATATGCTGATGATACAGTATCACTATCCACAACACAGAATGGCTTAGAAAACCTAATAGCCTCAACCTAATTGAATAGTGAAAATCACAACTTATATCTTAGCATAGCAAAAACAAAGATAATGCATACAGATAAAACTACTATGGAGAAAGAAATATACATTAATGGGGGAAAATTGAAGGTGGTGGAAAATTTTGAATATATTGAGTCATTGATTACCAACAACGGTGACACAATGAAAGAAATTAAACGGCGACTGTAAATTGCTCTTCAAAGACTAAAACAGCTGAATAAATTATGGAGTGTGACAGACAGAACTGCAAAAATTAGATTTTTAAGAACATCAATCTTTCCCGTTGCAACATACGCCTGTGAGACATGGACACTTACTAAACAAGCTGAACAGCGCATAAACGCCTTTGAATATAAATGTTATGGACGAGTTCTAAGAATATCTTGGGTAGATAAAATGCATCCATACTTCAAGAGTTTAATATTGAAGAAGGCTGGCTATTAAAGACGATAAAACAAAGAAAATTGAAATATTTTGGTCACTTGAAACGTCACGAAAGTTTGGATAAAACAATAATGGAAGGGTATATGCCTGGGAAGAGAGGAAGAGGAAGGCCAAAGAGAAGATGGGTGCAGGATGTGGCGGATTATCTCTAGATGGGTGTATCAGACGGGGGGCATCTTGCTTATGATCGAGAGGTTTTTCGGAAGGTTGTTATGGGAGCGAGGTTCTGCAGAGGAACCTCTGCAGTATTATATTTATATATATATATATATATATATATATATATATATATATATATATATATATATATATATATATATATATATATATATATATATATAATGGGTACATCCCCAAGGACTTTAAAACGCCTCTCTCTAATGAAAACTTTCATCACACTCCGTGTTACTAGCAGAAAGCGAGCAAGAGTTACAAGACCTAGTGGAACAAGTATACAGGCATACTGCAGAATGCGGCTTTGATATTAACATCCAATAAACAAAAACTATGATAATTAGCAGTGGAAAGGAAAGGTCATCAATGAACATCACAGTAAACGGGGAGATAATGGAACAAGTAACAAGTTTTTTCTTATCTGGGACTGTGGGGTGGTGGATGAAGATATTAGATAAAGAATCCTCAAATTCTAATAGCCAATTGTAAAGAAATGTTAACTGGCTCAAAGAGACTGTCGAGGGGTACAGATTAAGTATAAAGTGATGTTTCGTAACAGAGGCCAATAGAGCACTGGAAGTTTACCGAACCTTCAAGAGAAGAGCACTCATTCTTTGTAAACCCAGAGTTCGCGTGATTTTCCAGCCCACAGCAAGCTCTATAGTATCGTTTGTCACTTGACTGTTGTTATCAATGTGAACACGCATCCAAAAAAAAAATCCAAGACACCAACTAACAAGTAAATAAATAACTAATGTTTTCAACAAACAACATTATATTCAGATAACCTGGTGAAAGGATGAAAATATGTGCAGGTTCATAGAACATGATATAATCCTGCACCCATAATAAAAATGAATAATAACATCTTATTAAACACTATAGCAATTATGTATAATTAATTAATTAATTATCCAGATGTTGTCGTGATGAAGGAATGAAATAACCATCTTCCTCGCTCTACTGAAATGCTAACCGTTTTCTATTTCTCGAGGGAAAAGTTTCTATGGTTTGACAGGAACACAGTAAATGCCCATGAGTAGATTAAACGATGTAACAGCCCATGTTCAATTCTACCACATAGTCCATTGACATTGTTTGTTCTTAACCCACAGAAGTGTGAATGTCCATAACCCTAACAAAGGGGTTTGCGAAAGTTCCTTTCCGTATGGACATCCGTTTTATTCCATCCATGGATAGCCGTTCAAGCTAGGACACAGATAAGTGAAATGTATACTTTCACGTAGTGTCTTTAGTGAATTTGTTTGTCTATTTTATTTTTTTGTTTGTTCTGTGCTGACGAAGCTTTGGCCGCAACGTCCATTTTATTTTTTGTAGTCGTGCTTTGGTAAAGCTCACAATCTACTTCACGTTTTTCAGTGATTCATTCATTGCTTTCCCTATGGGAGTACGAATGCCCATCCTTTACACACAGAGGTGTGAATAACTAATAACTAATAACACAGGGGGGGGGGGGGGGGTGTGAAAGTTCCTTAGCCCGCAGGTGTTGACGCGGCGGAAACATGAAGTGGTAATAAGCGGCGTTTATCCTGCTGGGGTTGATGTTCGGAAAATGGAGAGGACAGTGATGGTTAAGGGGGAATCAATCTTCCCGTACTGGAAAAGAATCGTCTCCTCCTGCCCTGAGAAATATGACCCTCCTATTGTCAGTAATCATCATGTATAAAATTGCCCCATCTTCATTTTATAAACATGTCTCATCTTCATTAAAACAAACATCATGTCTTCTCAAGGAAGAAACCACGGTGCGGGCCCTGAAGAAAATATGTGCCATCAGCCATACTCGTAGAAACAGGTGGAGGGGCGGATAAAGACAACAATCACCAAACAACAACAACAAAGAAAAAGAAAGAAAGGAGAGAACGAACGAACGAACGAACGAACGAACGAACGAACGAGCTTTATTTTCAAAGGGTAACAAAGGGTCTTACATTCGGCCCTAACAATCACTCATCAATAATGCATGATACATTCATATAGGAAAAAAAAACATTGTCAAATGAATGTTGAAAACATAAACAATG
This sequence comes from Cepaea nemoralis, assembly GCA_014155875.1. Taxonomy (NCBI): domain Eukaryota; kingdom Metazoa; phylum Mollusca; class Gastropoda; order Stylommatophora; family Helicidae; genus Cepaea; species Cepaea nemoralis. The sequence continues at coordinate 379,835 of JACEFZ010024140.1, read as the reverse complement.
CATATTACCATGTTATGAGAAACATCATCCACCCACCCACACATATCCGACTCACCACACATCCCCCACACACACATCCCCTACCTACACACACACCCCCAGGCACACTTACATACCCCCACCCATCCCCCACACCCACACATCTCCAACTCACGCACATACCCCATTACACCAATCTCCCCACCTACACACATCTTCCCACCCATCCCATAACACACACACACTCACCCACCCATATATCCTCCACCACCCTCCCACACACCCCAACCACCCAGCCAAGCACAATCCCCAAACCACACATCATCCACCCACACACACATCTCCCACTAACCCAAACATCCCGCATTAACCCAAACACACATGCTGCACCCACTCACACACCCCCACTTACACATATTCCCCCAAACACACAATCTCCCCAGCCGTCTCACACATCCCGCATCCATCCAAACACACCCCCCCCCCCCCCCAACTACATACACTCTCTAAACCACACATCCTCCGCCCACCGCCCAACCACTTATCCCCCAACCACACCCAACCCCCCACCAACACACACGCCATCAACACACATATTTCCCCACCCAATCACACATCCCCCACATACACCTAAAAACACATCCACACCGACACACATCTCCCCACCAATCAACATATCTCCCATTCACCCACACATACCTCCCACCCACACTCACCCCGCCACCAACACATACATCTCCGACACACCAACACACACATCCCCCACACACACAAACACATATCATCCACCCACACACACACATGCCCCACCCATATACACATCCCCAACACCACCTACACACACTCCACACACACACTCACATATCAATACCCACCCACACCCACACTTCCCACTACCAACCAATACCCACACACCTCATCCACCCCAGAACATACCCCCACCCACACACACATCCCCAACCCCCACGTGCCTGATCAACACACACATCCAATAACACATCCCCACAAACCGGGACATCTTTCCACCAACCATCGCATCCCCCACAAACATCCCTCACTTACACTTCTCCCCACCAACAGAATCATACCCCATGCGCACACGCTTCCCCCACTCACAAACACACATCCCCACCCACACTCAACCCCCACTTACACATCTATCCCCAAACTTGCACACACATCTTCCGACACGCCTACACATACCCCATCACACACACACACATTCCCCACACACTCCTACATACACACCCACACGCACACTCACAAAACTCCACTCGCACACGCATCCCCGACCTACATATACACATCACTCACCTACATACACACATCCCCTAACAACACACATCCCCCACCCACACACATCGCCCACTCAGACACCCATCCTTCACACACACACACACATTCCCACACACATACACACGCCCACACACACATCTCACATCTAGACACATACATGATGTCTCCAATAATCACTGCAACTAATATGGACAAACGTGCACACTTTACACAACCATACACTGACGAATATCGTGAGCATCATCACAAACAAATTCAAACTTGGCGAACAAAAATGGAAAACATGGAAAAAGTGGAATTAATGTGAAAATGACAAACACATGTTTACATTGCGTAACGTAACAAATAGTGATACAATTAAATAAGATAATTCCTGGAATTGACATAAGCATGATAACATAAGCAGTGCAAATAGTACGTGTTAAATGCAAGTGGCAGTAAAAGTGCTAATATGGAAGATGAGGATACAAAAATAATATGGAATAGCATGCCACATGACATGAGTGCGGACAACTTTCTCTCTCTCTCTCTCTCTCTCTCTCTCTCTCTCTCTCTCTCTCTCTCTCTCTCCTCTCTCTCTCTCTCTCTCTCTCTCTCTCTCTCTCTCTCTCTCATTCACTCACTCATACATGCTCTATCACTCTCTCTATCTCATTCTCACTCTCTTATTCACTGTCACTCACACATGCATACACACATAGACACACATACAGACATACTCACATGCTCACACATACACTCGAGCACCCACATGCACACATACACACACATATAAGTATATTCACACATACATATAAACACATACACACATATACGCACATACACATATACATACACATACACCCCCGTAAACACATACCGATACATACACACTCATACACACATATATAAACACATACATAAACACACACATAGACACACATGCACAAATATACACACGCACTTACACACATATACACATATATACGCACACATACACACACTTACACACACACACGTACACATATACAGGCATATACACATATAAACATACATACTCGCATATGCGCACCTACATACACAAACACACACACAAAAGCACCACGCATACCCACAAAAGCACACACGCAAACACACACGCAAACATATATACATACATACATACATACATGCATGCATACATACATACATACATACATACATACATACATACATACATACATACATACATACATACATACATACATGCATACTTACATACATACATACATACATACATACATACATACATACATACATACATACATACATACATACATACATACATACATACATACATACATACAAACAAACCTACCTACCTACCTACCTACATACATAAATACATACATACATACATACATACATACATACATACATACACACACACGAATATGTAAACACACATACACACGCATACACAAATACACTCACATACACATATAGACACGCATACACACATATACACACCCACCCATCCACCTATACACATATAAAACACATACACATAGAGACACATATACACACCCACCCAGCCACATTCATTCTTCATACATTTAGACACAGACACCCTGAATCACATGCTCACTAGATCTAATATAAACAAACTCCCACACTTTACACATACATATTCCTGACGATTATCGTGAACATCCTCACAAAAATTGACAAAGTTGGGGGAGGGGGGGAAATGGTGAAGATAAAAACAATATGCTACATATTGTGTTACGAAAATGTAGTGATGCAATTAAATAAATAATCTACTTCTGGAATTGACATAAGCATGATACAAATACACAGTGCATATATTACATGTTAATATCAAGGGGCACTGAACATGATAAAATGAAAGATGCTTATACAGAAAACATATGGAATAGTATGTCACATGACACGCGTGCACTCAACTCTAACTCTCTCTCTCTCTCTCTCTCTCTCTCCCTCTCTCTCTCTCTCTCTCTCTCTCTCTCTCTTTCTCTCTCTCTATTTTGTTTTCACGCACATTAACTCTCTCATTGTCTCTCTCATTGTCTCTCTCTCTCTCTCAGTCTCTCTCACCCACACTCACTGGCTCTCACTCTCTCAACCTCTCTTTTACTCTGTCTCTTTCACATACAGACACACACACACTCTCTCTCTCTCTCTCTCTCTCTCTCTCTGTCTTTGTCTCAAACTTAATCTTTCACTCACTCACTCTCTTACATGCTCTCTCTCTCTCTCTCTCTCTCTCTCTCTCTCTCTCTCTCTCTCTCTCTCTCTATCTCACTCAAACATACATCGTGAAAAATGATACCTAGTAGGTGACTTATGGAGGCATATAATCGGTATGCAGTAAGTATTGAAAGAGTATTCGGTTAAATGTGTAGGTACTCAATGGAGGTTTCAGATCTGTTGGAAGGTCATTCCATAAGTTGGTACCAGAATGAGAGAGAGAGAGAGAGAGAGAGAGAGAGAGAGAGAGAGAGAGAGAGAGAGAGAGAGAGAGAGAGAAGATGACGTGATTAGAACACAAGGGTGAGTCACTCAGACCTGGTCCCAACACCTCACATCCGATGTAGTCATTCCGCCTCATATCGACATAATATGACTTCTCTCACTCCTGCCTTATGGAGGAGAACCATTATCGTTATTTAAAGGTTCTAGCGCCGAGAATATCTGGTAAACATCAGCAAGAGTGATGCCATTTCTCCGTCTTGGCATTTATTCTCTTCTCCCATATAAAGGTATAGGCAAACTTATATTGCATCCATATATTTATAAATGAACTCATCAATGATTCTGTACGCATGAACAAACATACTAAGAAATACAGTCTCTCGCGAACATAAAGACAAAGAGATTGTACTAGCTTCTTCAGAAAAGTATCTCCCTAAAACAATTCGAGTGATACTTTAGAAAATAGCAAGGCAGATCTTTTCCCAATCACCGTCTACACAGGAAGACTGAATAACTAATAGACAGGAATGTCATTCCTTATAAAGTGCTGACCTGACCAGATAGACACTTCCTAAGTAAATGCACCTAATTCTTCGAGGACTTTCTTTAGATATTTACACACAACCACTCTAATATATAATAGTCTTAAGTTAAATCTAGTCTCCATCTTACCAAAAATTATTATGAATGTTCCATCATGAATTGATAAGACACAACACCACCATAATAACTACAGCCGAACTGGCCAACACATCTTGTTAGATCAGGGCATTTCTGTAGCCTGCACCTCAACAGACAATTTCTCCCGGCACTTTCAAATCTTCCTCATTATCATATTTTATGTTAATATAAGTTGACTGTGCCGCTTCCAATGAGAATATCCTAATTTTTGCCTCGAACATGACGTCACTCCCACGTAGGCGTGTTACTGACAATCGTACATGGGTATCGTCAAATGTGAAGTAACTTGCAGTTATCTCCAGTGATAAAAGGGGGATAATCTTGACAGCTCAGGCCTTGTTGAAACACAATGTGAAATATTTGAAACAAGGGAATTAACTTTGCCGGTGATCTGCCATTGTCGTTGCCCCAAGATCAAACGACAGATGTTGAATGTCACAACTATATTTAGATATTGTTGTCAACTCCACGCGTTCCAATTTTATCAAAGGGAGCATGGGGCGGGGGGGGGGGGGGGGGGGTGGGAACTGATGTTAGAATTAAAATCAATAGGTGTTCCTTGTTCGGACACGGTTTAACACAGAAATACTCTCTATATCTTGGCTATGTTTCGGGATATTCAGAGGCTGGACAAAAATGTCTCAGGGACATATAATAAAAGATGATGGCAGAATTGAAACAGAAATCAAAAAGATAATAAGAATGGCCAGAATTGCTTTCAAAGGCATGAAATCAGTTTTAACATCTAGAGAGATTAACAACGCATTACAAATGATAATTGTCAAATGCTACGTATATTCAACGCTACTGCATGGCGCGGAGCATGGAGGTTGAACAAGCAACTAGAAAATTGCATAGAGGCCCTAGAGAGGTGGATATACAGACGAATATATCGTATTTCATGGAAACAAAAACAATCAAATTCAGAGGTGCTAGAAAAACTGGGTATGAAGAGAGTTGATGAAAGTAATAAAGAGGTGGCAAGCGAAATATGTCGGCCACGTTAAAAGACATTATATTCTTATAAAACCCATGCTGGAGTGTAAGGTTGAGGGCAAGCGAGCAAGAGGTAGACAACGGTACAAGTGGGAAGATAACATCAAGTGATGGACGAACATCACCCTGACAGAATTTACAGTCAGGGTGCGATATAGACAGTGTTGGAGATTCATTGCAGCCAACCTTCATTGTGAAGACGTCACCTGATTGATAGATTGATTGATTGATTGATTGATTGATTGATTGATATGAAAGACGCTGTGTCACGGAAATTAGTTTGTGCTCTTATTTCCCTGATTGGGCAAGCGGACAAATTCGCTTGGTCTGCACTTCTGAGTGGTGTATTGGTGTACGATAAGGCAGACGTGGCCAGAGCGGTTTGGGATCTTGTGTATAGTATGGACTAACAGATACGCCATCATTGTTTGGAGAGAATGGTGCAGCAGCGAGTCACCAGATGATTTTGCCGACACTCAGTTCTCTGTGGATGGACACATAATCAAATCGCTACTGGTACTATTGTTGTTGAGACTCTTCATTGGTTGTTGAGGATTAGGACGGAACGCATATGGGACTGTCTCGAGTGCTGTGATGTTGACTCTTGGCGCAACTCAGCTTCCCTGTCCGGATGATGACTTGTCATTACTGTGTGTAACATATCAATATTCCAGAAGATAGTTCCTAATGTGCACCAGATTAATTACTTAGTTAATTAGAAAAGGATAAACACTTTCATATATAAATATTTCACTTTTGTTGTTATCCTAGTCTAGGTGGTAATTTTTAGGAATAAAGAAAAAACACGAGGGATGTTATTGACCTTCGATTACCCCCACTTAAGTCATTGTAGTTCTTGCCCTATTCTAAGGTGTCAATACAGATTCATGAACCCACACATTTACACCTATTTTTTCCCAGTATATATTGTGCCTCATCAATGGGAGAATCTGTTTTTGCCTCACCAATGGGAGAAACTGTTTTCGTTTCTGTATTTATTCTCTTACTTTCCTTCGTCCTGAGAAGGTCAACATTGATCAGCGGCACTTATCGGTCATCCACATGATTATTATTAATAGTCGTATTCTTATATCTGTGATATAACTAAAATCTCGTATTACCCATCTTTCTCAATATTTTTAAGTTCTGCAAATATCCAAAATTAATGTGTCAAAATTATAATTAGTCTTCATTATAACACCATCAGCGGACGCCTTGCGCGAAAATTGGCATGAGCACGGCCAGACAATAGTTTGATGACTTGGCTCACCGTTCGCTACGGGAGGAGAAGACTGGCTTCATTTTCCCCCGCACACTGAGGTCTGAAACATATGATTGTCCTAACACGTCACATACCCACGGCACGTTCCCACAACAGGACATTTTTACTTTTATTTTTATCTTGTTTAATTTGTGTGTTTTTATAATTGTTTGGGAAAGAGACGTTTTGTGATGCTCTTTATAATCAAGTGGAGGCCCTATTTTGACTTTCTGTTTCTGACGAGAAAAAGGGAAAGGCGAGACGGACATATAATCAAATTGCTACTGGAACTATTAGTGTTGGAACTCTTCGATGGTTGTTGAGGATGGGGACGGAGCGCTTATGGGAATGTCCCGAATGCTGTGATGTCGGTTCCTAAATCAATCAACCAATCAATCAATCTGTTTCTGACGATGGGATCAATTTTCTTTTGCTCCTTCTTATATGTTGCTACCATAACGCGTTATCAGCTTGACGTAGGTTGTTTATATTATAACAAATGGCTACAGTTCCCGTTATGGTTTCTGTAGATCTAGTTATCTCAACATATAACGAAAATAAATAAGGGGACATTATTAATCATTGTCAGCACCCTTCTTTATGATCCGGAATGTTCTTAAATGAATGTCTGTTTACTGCACAAATATGTTACACACAAAAATAATGGACACATACATTATAGCAGAGACATGGACAGGTTGAAACACGACAACTCAGATGTGACGCATTTCAACACGACGTTGATAATAATTTCCTGCGACTACAAATCACATATCACGACGACGATATATAAGTTTCAAAATGATGTGTTCATAATCCCATGTCATAGTCGTTGCAAATTCGTGCCAGACCACCTGCTGTTGAAGATAATAAAGATGACGGTAAGAATGCCGGTAATGTGTGTGCTATACATCCTAGGGTTATTCACGATTGCAGATAGGCTCAATATGCTGCCAGCTAAATCTCATCTCCAAATGACTGCAGACACGGAACACCCACAGCATCAAGCTGTGGATACAGGTTAAGTGCCAGAGGCTGATCAAAGGTAAATCATGAATGGCTCAGGTAGATGACAGAATCAAAAACGTGTGCATGATTGAGAACATCGGGAGACAAGAGAAGTGGGTCAGAATGCTAGTGAAACATCCGACCTGAGCAGGGTCATAGTTTGTAAAATGGAGTTATACCTTTCCATAACACAAAGCCTGGGCTGAATTTAGAGACCATGTGTTGCTCATGCAGCATGACCCCTTTCTTGGCCTGTCACGTTTACTCCAGAGGAATGGTGACACCAATACATCTGGAACAAGACAAGCCGCAGAAGCTGCCTGATCAGCATAGCAATGCCCTAAGGTGGATGGAGGATGTATGTGTGGGTGGTGAGGGTGTTTGTTGGTGGGGGATGTGTAGGTGGTTTGGAGATGGATGGGGAGATGTGTGTGTGTGAGGAATGTGTGGGTGGGGATGTGAATGGGGGGATGTGTGTGAGGAGACGTATGTTTAAGTGGGGGTGTATATGGGTGGGTGTTGCGTGGGAGGGGAGATATGTGTGGGTGAGGGGTGGGTGATGGGTATTATTGGGTGTGGGATGTGCGGGTGAGTAAAGGATGTATGTCAGGTTGGGGGATGTGTGTTGGGCTGAGTGGTTGGGGTGTGTGAGTGTGGCTGTGTGGGTAGACGAGAGATGCATGTGTTCATTTGTGGGTGAGGAATGTGTGGGTGTGAGTGATTGAAGGATGAGTACGTGAGTGGATGGATGTGTGTGGGGATGAGTGTCTGGGCGGGGGATGTGTGTGGGTGGGAATATATGTGTGAGTGAGGTTGTGTGTCGGAAGTATATGTGGGTCTTGCGGTGTGTGTGAGTGGGAGGTGTGTGTTTGTGGAAGCGGGATGTGTTGTTGGGTGGAGATGTGTGTGTGTGAGTGGGGAGATGTGTGTGTGGGTAGGGTGTGTGTGGGTGGGGGATGTGTGGTTAAGGGATGTTTGTTAATGGATGTGTTGTTAAGGGATGTGTGATTGGGGAATCAGTGACTGGGGGAAGTGGGTGGAGAATGTGTGGGTGGGTGAGTGTGTATAGGTTAGGGGGTGGGTGGGGAATGTGTGTGTGTGTGTGTGTGGGCTCGGGATGTGTGGGTGGGTTGTTGGAGATTGTGTTGGTTGGGATGTGTGTAAGTGGGGTAAATGTGGGTTGGTGCGGTTTGTGTGTGTGGGTAGATGCGGGCGTGTGGGTTGGCAGAGATATGTGTGTGGGGGGAGGGTGTGGTTGGGGATGTGTGTTTGGCTGGGTGGTTCGGGTGTGTTGTTGGGTGGTGGAGGATATGCGGGTAAGTGTTTGAGGGTGGAGGATGTTGGTGTGGGTGAGGAGACGTATGTAGGTGGGAGATGTGTGGGTGGGTGATGGGTTGGTGGGTGCATTTATGTGTGCCTAGGGGTGTGTGGGTGGGTGGGGGATGTGTATGAGGTGTGTGGTGTGTGGGAGATGTGTGTGTGTGGGTGGGAAGATTATGTAGGTGAGAGGTGTGTTTGGGTGTGGGATGTAGGGGATGGGTGGACGATGGGGGTATGTAGATGTACCTGGGTGTGTGTGTGTGGTTGAGTGGTGCCATGCTATTAGTCCAGCATTCATAACAATTACATGCAAAATGTCCAAATAGCACGATCAATAATTTCGGCTCGACACAAACGTATAAAAGTAAACGAGCAAAGTTCAGAACTGGAACGGCAGGGTAATGACGAAGCCAACTGTCATGTTGAAGATTTTGAAGCGTAATAACATTTAATAAGATCTCACAGTCAGTTTGAGATTTTCTATCAATTCTATCCGTACCTAGGTGCTTGTTGTTGCCAAGCGGGACCTAGTTCTATTTACAGGAACTCATTGATACTCAACACTAACCTGCTTACATAGATATTGTACCTTCGCATCTTCACTTGACCTTCTGTCATTCTGCCTGAAGTTCTCCTTTGCCGCTCTGCACGATATAAGTCCAGGTACTCCCGTACGTTCTGTAGCGACACGTTGTAGCAAACCCTGTATCTCTTCCTTCCCTGCTATCTCAGTCGCAGCCACTGTTTCATGTGCCAACACTATTCTACCGCCAATATTTGAATTTCACGGCCAGCTAGTACCTTCCCAATCCATGTCCTTTCTGTTGATAACTGACGTCACTCTCCTTTTGTGTTCTTTTAAACAGTTTCTTAGTTTCTTGTGGTGTTTTCCTATATGATTTTCCTACCGCCTTTTCCGATGACGTCATTATGTCTAAACGCAGTGTGGCAAGTGGGGATGTGTGTGTGTGGGGGATGTGTGGGTGGATGGGGGTGGGTGGGTTTGTGGGAGGGGTGTGTCTCATAACATGGTAATATGCATTGTTTATGTTTACAACTTTCTTTTGACAATGTTTTTTTTTTCTATGTGAATGTATTATGCACTATTGATGAACGAAAGATGAGTGATTGAAAGTTACGAATGTAAGACGGGCCTGCGTGCCCAATTTGTTAGCCTTTGAAAATAAAATCCGTTCGTTCGTTCGTTCTAACTGTCCGCCTGTCGGAGCTTCGATCCTAGACCAGTTGCCAAACAAGGTTTAGGGCCTTTTCACTCCTGCCATAACATCTAGTCTTTAGGTTTGTTTTCCTTGCACTAGGATAAGGCGTGTACCCACCCATCTGCGCTCTTCCGCCCGAAGCCTTTGGCACAATGTAGATTTTCGGGTTTAGTATGCGCCGCCTCACATTCGCGCTAACACAAGCAGGTAACACCATCTACTGTCATATGGTTGCTCAGCCATATCTGAATAACACCTGACACACAATGCAAAGGTGAAAATCATTATTGCTCTTAAATACCATGATTGTAATGTTAGTAATTCTCTCGACAGCAGAGACTATTTTGACAACCACATTGCTCATAATGAGCCGGCCTTCTAAATTTCTAAAGATCTTACACACAAACCCTCTGCAATACTCCTTGTCATGTCTCCTACGTTTTAATACTTATTTCACTTCTCTTTTTTGTTTTTCATGATTGTTGTTTTTTTTTTTTCATGTGTATTCTTTTTTATTTTACACTGTGAGTATAGTTCAAGACACCATCACAAGTGTGAATATTAATAAAATATCGTTTATCTGTCTCAAAACACACATCCAGTGAATTCTGACGCCATGCCTACACATGAATGTTACACAAAACAACACACAGCTTGTATTAAATACGATTATTACAAAGGCAAATAAATACAACTGCCATTGTTGGTCTTCCCCTATCAAGGGTTGAACCCTATGTTGATGTTTTCAGATGTAATGATGACGTTGTCTACTATATAATATTTTCCACCTGTTTTCGGAGGAGGTTTGAAACTAACAAGGTAAATATAAATACAGCTAGTAGTTTGACACTAACGTAGATAATTAAATCAGGCCGTGTATAAGGGGCGTTCATTTGAAATCCGTTCGTACTGCACCGCGCGTAATTGCTTACGTTGAATATGATCATGTCATAGTCATGTGATAAGTACTAACCAATGAATAAAAGAGCACATGCTTATCGCCCCATGATACAAAGGTTAAGTTTCTGACCGTTGAGAAAATGGCCGGGTTGATCCAAAATCCGCCCAAAGAAGCTCAAAGAGCGGTGATTCAGTTTCTTTCATTTGAAGGATGTCGAACAGCGGACATTCATCTAAGAATGCAGGCAACGTACGGTAACAAATGTGTTTCGAAGACAACAGTGACAGACTAGGCGCGAATGTTTCGGAAAGGACGTCAGTTCACGACAAATCTTCGACGGCCGGTTCAAGCTCATATTGTTGCAACAGAAAAAAACATCGTTAACATTAATGCAGCAGTGCAGATGAACCGTTATCGAAGCATACGTTCGCTAGCGAAAGAATGTGATGTGTCAGTTGGGACAATTCAACAGGTCGTTCGTAAGAAACTGCAATATCGGAAGGTGTGTTCACAATCGGTACAACGGATGTTGACCGACCACCAAAAAGAGGACCGCATGGGATGGTGTTTGAACCTCTTGTTGCGTTACAGAGTGGAGGGTGATGCATTTCTCCTCCGCATAGTGGCAGGCGATGAATTATGGTGTCACCACTTTGAGCCGAGCAGCAATAGAGAGAGCATGCAATGGAAGCATGCTGGATCACCAAAACCCAAAAATTCAAGTTACAGGTTTCCACAGGTAAGGTCATGCTGAGCGTATTTTTTGAACATGAAGGGGTATTGTTGGCCGACTTTAAAGAGCCTGGTGTCAACATCAACTCTATCCACTACTTCCAAACACTAGACAAGCTGCAAAACGCCATCAAGAATAAATGACTCGGTATGCTTTCTCACGGTGTGATTTTGTTGCACGATAATGCTCGTCCGCATGTCGCAAAGATTGTGCAGGAAGCATTAGCAAGGAAGAAGTGGGAAATTCTGCAACATCTATCCTATAATCCTGATATGTCACGATGTGATTTTCATTTTTCTCGGGCCTATAAACACAGCTCTCAAGGGGCAAAGATTTAATACAGATGTTGACGTAATGAACGCGGTAAACACTTAGTTAAGTGTGCAACCACAATCCTTTTTGTGGACGGCATTCACCGCCTACATAAGCAATGGGATGCTTGACTGAATGCCTACGGCGACTTCTTCTGACCAACGCATGGTGCATAATTCATTCAAAATGAATGCTTTGTTTAATTCTACCACAGCTGTTAATGTTTCTGTCATGCTTTTGTAATAAAACCATTGGAACGGGTTTCAAATAAACGTCCATAATACATGTATTTGTGTTACTGATATAAACTAGAACAATACTATGTAATAGGCTATGTTACAATGTGTCTCTGTGAAATGTTAATAATAAGTTAGTCGCACATCCTTTACATGATATTGCAATCAATCTTAACATTTTAGCGGTTTGTGATTTACAAGACAAGTTTACGTTAAGAGGTTTGTCATTGCTTTCTGAACGGCTGACGTTGTCAACATTGTTAAACATTGACTAAGCTATTTTGCTTCCAAATCGACTTTGATGTCTTGGCTTACCATTCGTTACGGGAGGAGAAGACTGGCCAACTTTTCCTCCGCACCCTCAGGCCTGAATGATCCATCTCTCGGCCTGTCTAGTTTACTCCAGAGAAAAGCTAACACCAATACGTCTGGAACAAGACAAGCCGCAGAAGCTGCCAGATCAGGCAAAGCAATGCTCTAAGGTGGATGTGGGATGTATTTGTGGGCGGTGAGGGTGTTTGTTGATGGGGAATGGGTGGGTGGGGAGATGTGTGTGTGTGTGTGGGGGGGGGGGTGAAGGATGTGTGGGTGGGGATGAGAATGGGGGGATGTATGTGTTAGTGGGGGATGTGTATATGGGTGGGTGTTGTCTTGGAGGAGAGGTGTGTATGGGTGAGGGGTGTATGGGTGGGTGGGGGATGATTGGGTGTGGGATGTTCGGGTGGGTAAAGAATGTATGTGAGGGTGGCGAATGTGTGTTTGGTTGGGTGGTTGGGGTGTGTGAGTGTAGGTGGGTGGATGAGAGATGTATGTGTTGATTTGGGGGTGGGGGATGTGTGGGTGTGATTGTTTCAGGGATGAGTACTTGAGTGGATGGATGTGCGCGTGTGTGTGTGGGGGGGGGGGGGGTGAGTGTATGTGTATGGGATGTGTGTGTGTGGGTGGGAAGATATGTGTGGGTTGGGGTTCTGTGTGGTTAGTATATGTGGGTCGTGGGGTGTGTGTGGGTTGGAGGTGTGTGTTTGTGTATGGGGGATGTGTGGTTGGGAGACTGTGTTTAGCTGGGTGGTTGGGGGTGTGTGGGTGGGTGGTGGAGGAAATGTGGGTGCGTGAGTGTTGGTGGGTGGTTGATGTTTGTAAGGGTGAGGACATGTGTGTAGGTATGGGGATGTGTGGGTGGGTGATGTGTTGGTGGGAGCATGTATGTGTGGCTAGGGGTGTGTGGGTGGGTGGGGGATGTGTATGAGTGTGTGTGGTGATAAACAGTCCATGTTTCACAAGCTTATAGCAGTGTGGATAATACAACTGCATTATAGATTTTCAGCTTTGTTTGCAGGCTTATTCCATGTCTGTCTCATATATTCTTGTACAGTCTGCCAAAGGCCACGCTGGCCTTGGAGAATATTGCATTCACTTTGTCATAAATTGTGGCAGCTTGTGACACAGTGCTGCCAAGATAGGTGAACTTGTCCACAACACTTAGTCTATGACGATGTACCTTGATATTCGGCTCGGTGTGATTATTGTCTGGATCTGGCTGGTACATTACTACCGACTTCTCCAAGTTGATATTGAACCCAGAGTTGGCACAGGCATGTGAGAAAGCTGAAACATTATGTTGCATGTCTGCCTCTGAATTGGCATATAGAGCGCAATCATCAGCAAACAGCAGTTCTCTGACAGTGTCGCTGTTAGTTTTGGTTTTGGCTTTCTGAGATTGAACAAGTTTCCATCCATGCGATAGTTGATGCCTATTCCAATGTCATTGTTCTCGAAAGCATTCGTCAGCATAGCTAAAAACATGAGGCTGAGCAGTGTTTGTGCCAGGACACATCCTTGCTTCACTCCACTGGTGACAGGGAAGGGCTCAGAGAGTTCATCATTTTTCCATACTCTTGCCTGCATACTATCATGAAATAGCCGTACTATTTGGACAAACTTTTGTGGACAGCCATATTTCGCCATATTCTTCCACATTCCTTCTCTGCTGAATGTATCAAAAGCCCTGGTAAGGTCAATGAAAGTGGGGAACATTTCAGAGTTCTGTTCCTGACATTTCTCGTGCAGCTGCCTTGCAGCGAAAATCATGTCCACAGACCCTCGTTATTTTCTGAAGCCTCATTGACGCTCCGTAAGAAGACATTGATCGAGATGGGCCGTGAGGCGATTGAGAAGAATTATGGAGTATCTTCCCTGCGATTGAGAGCAAGGAGATACCTCGGTGGTTGTCACAGGATTGGGAGTTTGACGGGATTGACGGGTCCTTGAAATCTTGTAACATGGTTTCCTTCACCCATATGTTTGTAAAGACTTGGTGAAGCTGCTCTATTAGGATCGGCTCACCTGCCTTGTATATCTCTGCTGAGATGGAGTCAGGACCAGGCGCCTTTCCACTAGGAAATTGCTGGATGGGTTTGTTTACTTCCACTATGGTTGGCAGGTCATCAAGTGTATCATTGGTGGGAACTTGAGGAAGGCAGTTGATGGTTTCATCATCGAAGAAGGAAGTTATATTTAAGACGTTGTTGAAATGCTCTGCCCAGAGTTGAAGGATTTCTTTCTTATCGGTGACCAATATTCCCCCATATGCACTGAGGCGGGTAACTATGCCTGGTGATGGAGGACCGTAGACCGCTTTCGGTGAGTCGTAGAAGTTTTTCATATCATGTCTGTCAGCAAAGCCTTGAATTTCATCAGCTTTGTTGCTCAGCCAGGAGTCCTGCATGTGCCGAAGTTTCTGCTGCACTACTCGCTGAATGTTATTGAAGGCATCTTTTTTATTCAAAACAATGTTTTCCCATAGTGAATTTGAATAACGAAGACACACACAATAGATTGCACGATTTATTGCCTGGCATATTTCGCTGCATCTCGTCAGGTACATACTGCAGACATCACACAACTTACGTGAATTAACTAGATAAATCCTTCAAGCTGAAATATACACATATTCGCACAGTAATGTCAATTATCTACCGCGGCAATTTTAAGCTGACTAACATGTCTTTCTGTTTGCACAATTCTGGCTTGCGTTGATTGATCATAATTGCTTCTGCAAACTTTAACAAGCGAGTATTTTGTGTGTTAAACAACACGCGAAAGGCAGTGTCTCTGTCACCACATGGCCGCTTTCGACAATGTGCCTACCAATTGAAGACGCCGGGAGCTTCCGGTGTGTCGGCCCCACGAGGCTAGCATCTCCTGTGTGTTGTATCATTGTTGACCCATTGAGGTATGTGTTCTGACACTCGTTTGTTAAGCTGTCTCTCTGTTCTACCAATGTAGAAGGCCTGGCATCTACATGTGAATTGGTAAATACAACTGTTTGTGGCGTACAGAGGAACAGGCTCTTTGACTGCTGGTGTAGGAATCGGTACGGTTTTATATCTAATGACTGGAGGTGCAGCACAGAATGTTCGGCCTACTGCTGTAGTAAGTCGGTCTTGTAGACGTTGCATTACCGTGGTAGATAATTGACATTACTGTGCGATTATGTGTATATTTCAGCTTGAAGGATTTATCTAGTTAATTGACGTAAGTTGTGTGATTTCTGCAGTATGTACCTGACGAGATGCAGCGAAATATGCCAGGCAATAAATCGTGCAATATATTGTTTGTGTCTTCGTTATTCAAATTCACTACGGGAAAACATTGTTTTGAATTTCTTAAACGTCGCCTCCCATTACCAACTGTGAAGCGATTAGATGGATTACTCAAGCTGAAGTGTAGAATATCGTTTCGGATTGCCGATTGAGATTTCTCGAGGAATGCCTAAGGACGTGGATATTTCCTCACCGGTATTTCAAATCTCTGAGGGCCGACAGAATATGTCCAACAAGAAAAAACCTGAGACGACTGCCTGAAGGCCAAACTGGTAGATTTAGAACACCAGTATCGCACAACACCCTCCAAACAGACATGTCCTCTGACCAACGAACACCTTACTACGTTAAAAGCGTTAAAGGCTAACAAAACCGTCGTCATACTGAAACCTGACAAAGGGAGCGGTGCAGTACTGATGGACATGTCAGACGACCAGAGAAAAATGGATGAAATATTGTCAGATGAATCTAAATTCAGGATAGATCAAAAAGTAAACAAGTCGGAGGACCTGGATGCTATAATGAGGAAAGAGATCCAGTCACTTGTGAATGCGGGACTCATCAGTGAGGCCACTGCAAAAACGCTCACACCACGTGGCTCGCACACTCCTCAGATGTACGGTCTACCCAAACTTCACAAGCCCGGCATCCCGCTAAGACCTATCCTGTCCATTGTTAACTCTGCACAACACCGAATGGCGAGATGGCTAGCCGAAATTTTAAAGCCAGTACGACAGTCCTTCCATCCAAAAATACTCAGAGATACATTCCAACTGGTGGAATTATTGGATACTATGGACATAAATAACAAACACATGGCATCCATGGATATAGCCTCCCTATTCACTAACGTTCCATTAGAGGAGACAGTGAAAATAATAAGGGAACGCATTAAAGACAAACAACTAAAATTAGGCATACCAACACCTATTCTGGAGAGACTACTACTACTATGTACCGCCAACATACAATTCAATTTTCTAACTAAGTCATACCGCCAAATTGACGGAGTGGCCATGGGGAGTCCTCTTGGTCCTATTCTAGCGGACGTCTTCATGGCACATTTAGAAGAAAAGAGATCCTCAGACATCAACAACTTGGCCTTTTACTGTCATTATGTGGACGATATACTAATTATCACCACAGACGAGCTACAAGAAACATCGTTCCAGGCCACAATGAACAAGATGCAAATAACATCTCTCTATCTATGGAAAACGAACACAACGAAGCGTTGCCGTTCCTAGATATTCTAATGAGACGTAGAGCAGACGGCACAATTTAAAGATCGGTGTATCGCAAAGGAACATGGACTGGCCAATACCTAAATTTTCAGAGCTTCACATCTGTCCAGTATAAACGGGTCTTAGTTCGGACCCTGTTTGACCGTGCTAGGAAGATATGCACCCATTACACACTGACAAAGGAATTTGAAACTCTGAAGAATGTCTTAAACCTGAATGGGTACTCCACAGGATTTATAAAGCGCCACTGCCAACAGCCAAAACCAAAACGAGACGTAACTACAGTCCCCAAACTCAAGGTATTCATCCAGCTAACCTTTCGAGGGGATTACATAATGCAACGTCTACAAGACCGACTTACTACAGCAGTAGGCCGAACATTATGTGCTGCAACTCCAGTCATTAGATATAAAACCGTACCGATTCCTACACCAGCAGTCAAAGAGCCTGTTCCTCTGTACGCCACAAACAATTGTATTTACCAATTCACATGTAGATGCCAGGCCTTCTACATTGGTAGAACAGAGAGACAGCTTAACAAACGAGTGTCAGAACACATACCTCAATGGGTCAACATGATACAAAACACATGAAATGCTAGCCTCGTGGGGCCGACACACCGGAAGCTCCCGGCGTCTTCAATTGGTAGGCACATTGTCGAAAACGGCCATGTGGTGGACAGAGACACGGCCTTTCGCGTGTTGTTTAGAACACAAAATACTCGCTTGTTAACGTTTGCAGAAGCAATTATGATCAATCAACGCAAGCCAGAATTGTGCAAACAGAAAGACATGTTAGTCAGCTTAAAATTACCGTGGTAGATAAGTGACATTACTGTGCGAAATTGTGTATATTTCAACTTGAAGGATTTATCTAGTTAATTCACGTAAGTTGTGTGATTTCTGCATCTTTTTTATGTTGACTTCGGGTCAATCAAATGTACTTTGAGGGGTCGGCCACAATTGTTTGATGTCTTCAGAATTTTCATCAAACCAGTCTTTATGCTTTCGGTGCGCTAAACCCAGGATTTCCATAGCAGTGTTGTAAATTATGTCCTTTAGGGTTCTCCACTCTGTTTCCACATCCTGTTTAGCTGCAGCGTTTGGCTTAAGGCGGTCTTCCAGCATGTTTTCAAACGACAGCTGCATTGTCTTGCTGTTTTGACTGGTGACATTTATTTATTTATTTATTTTTTTGGCATTTTTACCCCTTGAGGACGCCGTTGTGGTTTGATGTGTATGTTTATTTTTTGAGATGATGAGATGATGGTCTGTCCAACATTCGGCACCACACATGGATTTTGCCACCCGAACGTCCTGTCTGTCACACCTCCTAACGATGACATAGTCAATGAGGTGCCAGTGTTTCAAGCGACGGTGCATCCATGATATCCTGTTTCTTTTGGGAAGACGGAAACTTGTGTTGGTGATCAGGAGATCGTGTTCGGGTACAGGTCTAAAAGAGGAGGAGTCCATTGCTGTTAAAATTTCCGACTCCGTACTTTCCAATGATGCCACTCCAGGACGTGGTGTCCTTGTCTACTCTGGTATTGAAGTCCCCAAGGAGTATACGTTTGCCTTCCCTGCGAACAGATGTTAATACGTTGTGCAAGGCTTTATAGAATTTGTTTTGACGTTATCTTCATTTGTCATGGTTGGTGCGTAGACACTCACGATGGTTGCATGCTTCTTTCCTTTCAGCAGGGGTAACTTAATAGTCATTAGCCTGTCATTTATAGCTTTCGGAAATTCAGCTAGTTTGCCAACCAGGGCCGACTTAATGGCAAATCCCATACCGGATTGGCGTATTTCCTCGCTTTTCCTTCCACTCCAGAAGAATGAATAGCCGGCACCTACTTCACAGATTTGGCCTTCTGCAAGTCGTGTCTCGCTCAAGGCTGCAATGTCGTTGTTGTACCTACCCAGCTCTCTCCCAATTAGTGATGTTCGTCTCTGTGGGACCGATGCGCCGTCTCTATTAGGAAGGTGCGTAAATTCCAAGTTCCGATTGTCAAGGGAATATGGTTAGCTCTTTTAGCTTTACCTGTTTTTACTTTGTTTGTATGTCGACCGCAGTATAGGGTAACCACCAACCGCGGCTAACTGGTTAGGTAATGATGGAGCAGACAATGTTTAGGGAACTTTTTTTTATCCCCTTCCTCATGCTATGGAGGTGAGCAGTGCTTTCCTATACAGGGATGCTCAGTCACCCAGGTAGCTGCCCAATCCCACTGCTGCTCCGGTCAGTAGAAGACGACGATATGGCCTGGGCCGCCTGTGTGAAGGTCTGCGACTACGACTGCCAGCGTACCCACGCCTGCCGCTTCGCCGCTCGCCCATCGCTACAGGGCTTGAAGGTGACATATGAAGCTGGATGAAGAATGACATGCGCGATGAATTGGATTAAAGTGAGGAAGAGATGCGGAATTCGTCGACCTCACTCTCTCGCCTGAGACCATCCAGTGGCAAGACAAGTCAAGACGACTGGAGACGAATACAGGTGCAGTGGATAACCAGGGCGCTGCAGGAACAAGTGCACTTCGACGCACGACCAACCAGACACTCGTCGTGCGTCGAAGTGCGCTTGTTCCTGCAGCGAGGCGCCGTCGTCATTTGAAGGCGACAGGTTCGATCCCAGTCGGTGACTATTATAGCTTTCAAATTTTATGTTGTCTAGTGCGTACTCTAATCTCGATTGCCTTCTTCTTCGTCTTCTGTGAGCGCCAAATAATACTATGTGTGTCTATTTATGTAAGCGTCTTAATGGCCTCAACGGTTCTCCCCATTTATTTCTTGTGTTTACACACACTCACACAATACTCGTTTTCTGAAACTGCGCATTACATTTTGGTTTTCAGTAATTGAAAGTCAATGTTTAAGACAGGAAATAACTATTTGATGAGAAAAACATTTTAATTCACATAAGAAATGCCTAGCTTCAGGCAATACACAAGATGCTACATTTCATGAAATTGGATATAATTGCACTTACGTTTTCGCCGTCCAATGTCTAGATTGATAAAATTATCTTAACCTTTCTTTCAGACATATGAAGGAAAACAATGAATATAACACAACAGGTTAGTTAAAAATATATAAGCACTGTAACTTGAATCATAGGGTGTAGAGAGGAGAACACTCAACTAAGGATGAGGTAAAACATATTGACAACTTTAGTTTGCATAACTAATGTCAGCACAGCGCATCACTAGAAGACTGATTCTTGTAGACATTGTAGCGTAATGGCAGCTTGTTCACGCCGTGAGACATACTTGAGGAATGCTACTGGTCGCATATATCAACTGTTGGGTGATGTAGTCTGTATCACAGTGGCAGAGCTATTTTGCGAGATATCAAAATAAGAAAATAAACATATAATTGGCAAGAGGGACGTTCTTAGCATTAGGAAAATAGTGGAGGTCAAAATGAAAGCTATGTACAACAACCTCCCACTGCTTTAAGTCTATAGACGTTAGATACGCATTGATGAATTAATTTTCCATTTTGAAGAGACGTGCAATGCAATATGCGTCTGTGTTCGGAACAACTCGCTGCTGCGAATAGTTCGTTTCATAACTTAATAACGGAAAGAGTGACCGATGACAACTTAGAAAAGCAGTTGCAAGTAGTAAATTCATAAATACCAGATAACATAGCTCGCCACACCAAGGAGACGTAGTTCCATCAATCCGAATAGGCGTTAGTTAATTAAATGTTTCACTAAATATAGCAGCCCACCAAGGAGAAGTAGTTCCATCAATCCGAATAGGCGTTAGTTAATTAAATGTTTCACTAAATATAGCAGCCCACCAAGGAGAAGTAGTTCCATCAATCCGAATAGGCGTTAGTTAATTAAATGTTTCACTAAATATAGCAGCCCACCAAGGAGAAGTAGTTCCATCAATCCGAATAGGCGTTAGTTAATTAAATGTTTCACTAAATATAGCAGCCCACCAAGGAGAAGTAGTTCCATCAATCTGAATAGGCGTTAGTTAATTAAATGTTTCACTAAATATAGCAGCCCACCAAGGAGAAGTAGTTCCATCAATCCGAATAGGCGTTAGTTAATTAAATGTTTCACTAAATATAGCAGGCCACCAAGGAGAAGTAGTTCCATCAATCTGAATAGGCGTTAGTTAATTAAATGTTTCACTAAATATAGCAGGCCACCAAGGAGAAGTAGTTCCATCAATCCGAATAGGCGTTAGTTAATTAAATGTTTCACTAAATATAGCAGCCCACCAAGGAGAAGTAGTTCCATCAATCTGAATAGGCGTTAGTTAATTAAATGTTTCACTAAATATAGCAGGCCACCAAGGAGAAGTAGTTCCATCAATCCGAATAGGCGTTAGTTAATTAAATGTTTCACTAAATATAGCAGCCCACCAAGGAGAAGTAGTTCCATCAATCCGAATAGGCGTTAGTTAATTAAATGTTTCACTAAATATAGCAGGCCACCAAGGAGAAGTAGTTCCATCAATCCGAATAGGCGTTAGTTAATTAAATGTTTCACTAAATATAGCAGGCCACCAAGGAGAAGTAGTTCCATCAATCTGAATAGGCGTTAGTTAATTAAATGTTTCACTAAATATAGCAGCCCACCAAGGAGAAGTAGTTCCATCAATCTGAATAGGCGTTAGTTAATTAAATGTTTCACTAAATATAGCAGGCCACCAAGGAGAAGTAGTTCCATCAATCCGAATAGGCGTTAGTTAATTAAATGTTTCACTAAATATAGCAGGCCACCAAGGAGAAGTAGTTCCATCAATCCGAATAGGCGTTAGTTAATTAAATGTTTCACTAAATATAGCAGGCCACCAAGGAGAAGTAGTTCCATCAATCTGAATAGGCGTTAGTTAATTAAATGTTTCACTAAATATAGCAGCCCACCAAGGAGAAGTAGTTCCATCAATCTGAATAGGCGTTAGTTAATTAAATGTTTCACTAAATATAGCAGGCCACCAAGGAGAAGTAGTTCCATCAATCCGAATAGGCGTTAGTTAATTAAATGTTTCACTAAATATAGCAGGCCACCAAGGAGAAGTAGTTCCATCAATCCGAATAGGCGTTAGTTAATTAAATGTTTCACTAAATATAGCAGGCCACCAAGGAGAAGTAGTTCCATCAATCCGAATAGGCGTTAGTTAATTAAATGTTTCACTAAATATAGCAGCCCACCAAGGAGAAGTAGTTCCATCAATCCGAATAGGCGTTAGTTAATTAAATGTTTCACTAAATATAGCAGGCCACCAAGGAGAAGTAGTTCCATCAATCCGAATAGGCGTTAGTTAATTAAATGTTTCACTAAATATAGCAGCCCACCAAGGAGAAGTAGTTCCATCAATCCGAATAGGCGTTAGTTAATTAAATGTTTCACTAAATATAGCAGGCCACCAAGGAGAAGTAGTTCCATCAATCCGAATAGGCGTTAGTTAATTAAATGTTTCACTAAATATAGCAGGCTAATGTTTAATGATGACAATTTGTTCTCTCTGTACTTTCATATGGATGTGGAGCGTGGACAATGAGCAGACACTCTGAAAAACATATGACGGCTGTGAAAATGTGGTTTCTGAGGAGAATGCAAAGAATACCATGAACAGACAGAAAATCCAATGACCAAGTACTACAAGAAACAAATGAAGATTGTAAACTGATTAGAGGCATTAGACGTAGACAGTCAAAATGTTTTGGGCATGTTATGAGAAGAAATGATTTGGAGAACTTGGTGACACATGGCGAGATCGAAGGGAAGAGACCAAAGATAAGACAAAGAATTAAATACCTGGATGGCTTGGCCACGTGGTATGGTCGAGACAGAAACACGGAGCTGATCCACGAATCTAGTGATCGAGTGAGATGGCAAATCATGATGGCCCACGTTTATCGGCATGACACATGATGGATTCTGGATATATATATATATATATATATATATATATATATATATATATATATATATATATATATATATATATATATATATATATATATATATATATATTGCTGTAGATAATCAATGATGAAATGTAAATCAACACTATACGAATATTTTTGAAAATGACAAATATACGAATATTTTGAAAATGATATATAAAGGAAAAAAGTACTTCGACAAATCTATACAGTAAAGAGGTATCGAAGAGATCCCATGATGCGTCGAATATGTCACAACCCAATGGAAAGGGATCCTGATAATAAGACATACCTTCACGTGATATGGCTAGAGTTAACGAATGCTTAAGAGTCTGTGTCTCGTCAGATGCACTGTCGAGCCCTTAGGTTTAGCACATATCAAAGGAGATTACAATCACAAGACAATGCTTCTAGGATGTTTCGCTTTGCTACTGGACGCGGGCTTCATCACAAGACGGATTTACCTCAAAGTGGGTACAGCTATGCGTTGCTCGATTTCGCCGATGCTGTTCGTGTTGGTCATGCAGGTCATTTAGGATGCACAAGTTTGGACGCACAAGTTCCTAACTTCAGTTGGTAGTGCAGGATGTATTTACTAAGGGCCTACATGGACAACACGGAAGTCACGGCACAAGACGAGAGATGTGCCTATTGTGTGCTTCCATGCGTAGATCAACTGACAGCTTGATGCAGGATGAGCTCAACATTTAAGAAATTGATTAGCCTGTCAATTATGAAGGACAAAATGATGGCATCCATTGTCATTGTAACAAACCAGAAAATTTCCACCGTGGCAGAGGAATCCGTCTGAAGTATCTGCCGAGTGGACAAGTTCTCATTGACGGATGAGTTTAGTTAAGTGCATATGAGATAATGCAAATGGTCTGAGGTGTTTAAACAGTGCAGATTAATTGAAAAGTCTAAAAATCGGGTGTCTCCAATGCACAGTGACCTCACGAGATAAACACTAGAGTCGTTAAGATAAACACTAAAGAGAATGATCAACACAACGACAAGAAGGCGGCTGGGAGGGATGTCAATTAGTTTATCACCAAAGATTACTTAATCGAAAATTTTAGTCAGGCGCTGATGCTACATCAAGTTACCAGACCATAAAATGTTACTTCCATCCATTGTTAAGAAAATGTATAAAGTGTGATCTTACAATGCTGTTGATTCTGCTCATAATCATAATCATTATCATCATCACCATAATCGCGTCGGCGGTCATGATACACCATTTTACACTACCATGAGAGTCGCGAATCAGCTCTGTATTCTTGTCTCGACCATGGCCATATGGTCAAGCCATCCAGATATTTACTTCACTGCCTTACTCTTGTTATTTCCCCCTCAATCCAGCTAGTTGTCTACACGTTCTCTAGTTTATTTCTTCTCATAGCGTGCCAAAATACTTGTGACTGTCTACATCTAATGTCTCTAATCAGTTTATGGTTTTCATTTGCTATCTTGTAGAACTTGCTCATTGGTTTTTATGTCTGTCAATTGTATTTTATCTCAGAAACCGCATATAAGCTTGCCTGCCTATTGACCACGTTTCACAACCACACAAAACTACACGTTCTATGGAGCACTTCAACGCTCTTTTTCTCGTGCCATTGACATCGTTTTCGTTGGTCAGTATGTGTTCCATCTTTCAAAAGGCTACCTTTGTATTTGCAATTCTTGTTCTAATCTCTTCAAGGCACATCCCATCACATTTTACGACTGCTCAGAGATAAGCCAACCGAATAACTTGTTTAAGAATGTTTCCACTTACCCGTACATTACGTTGTAGTATTTCGTTCTTCTTAGTGACGACCATAATCTGTCTCTTCTCGCAATTTAATTCTAACCCCAGTTGTTCACTCTGCAGAATAACCGTATGTTCTATATGTTGTAGATTCTGTTTAATGTCTGCAATCAAGACTGTATCATCTGCATATCTAATGTTATTGATGTTATGTCCTCCAATGTTGATTCATCTCATGTCTTGTCTTCTAAATTTTCTAAACCTATTTTCACTGTATATATAAATCAGATCTGGTGACTTTTCACATACCTGTTGCATATATCTCTTAATGGACTGAAATTGACCTACTTCAATATCAACCTTTTCTACTCAGAAAACGCTACAACTAAAGAAAGTGAAGGGATATACCAGTATAGAGAGAGGTATGCAGTTCATGATGCACCAGATGTGGAGCAGAGCTGTCGTGTCGACATCTATATCGGTGACACTTGATTGAAGTATTGCAGTCGTCAGTAAATGGTTGCACCGACTTTATACATTTTCCACCATGTCATTATCTACGTTTTGGTTGTGTATCGCTACAAGTGCATACTGTTATGTGTTACAAATATGTGTCATCTTACGACATGCATTCATTCCGCGATTGTAGAATCCTCTTAAAATCACATATGTATGACTGTCACGTATTCATGAGCGGTTACAACACTAGTTTGCACAATTACATTACCAAGGTGTGTATGGGACATACAGCTAAATATATTTCACAGTGAACAATGATAGAATAGTGACTAGTGTGCTATCTAATTTCACAGTGAACAATGATAGAATAGTGACTAGTGTGCTGTCTTGTAAATGCATTGTGCTATCTCGTGTATGCCTCATTAATGTACAACATGCATTTTGTTCGTGATGAGAACGGCTTTGACGTGTATTAAAACTCTTAAGGATGGGAAACATGTGCTGATCCAAATCAAATGCAAGCCATTTGAAAACAAACATCAGTGTGTTGATTTTTAACAGTGGTATGAGCGTGTCGTTTAAAAACAGCAATGGCAGACTACAGAACGTAAACTGGCCTAGAAAATCACAAATAGCCAAACAATTATGGGGTTGACTGCGACACCCTGTACAAAATATGCACCTACATTTATAACCTAGACATGTGTTCTTCGTCATTAGAACAACTTTATAATCAAGGCATTGTTTTCTCCCATTTTTGAGAGTTGAAAGAAAGATATTTAACGAGTTAAATATAGATGTATATTTTTGATCTCCAGTGGCTGACACTCCAAATGATCGAATAATGGAACATTTGCATAGCCTGACAAATGTAAGAAGTCGCAATTTTACCAGTGGTCATTCCATTCTACAGATTGTAGAAAGCTATCAACATGTGTTTGAACTTGTAAACGTTAATATTTTGTGCGGACTTATCAGTATCGCTGGAATAAACGCTAATATTATTAACTTAATTGTGTTTTACAGACAGGGCTTGAATACGACCATAAATATAAGTTTATTCGCTTTAGCTGTTTCTGACCTCTCGTGTCTGATATTGCAACAGTGGCACATTGTTGCTTCACTATTTCAGTACACACAACTACCTATTGTGAACTCAGAATTCCAGCACCTAGCGGCCATTGCCCCACACGAAACATTTTCCAGATTGACGTGTTCAATCACTGTCTATATCACGGCAGAGAGATGTTTATGTGTTGTGTTCCCACTGACAATTAGTAAGATAATCACCGTTGAGCGAACGGTATTGATAATTGTATTTATTTACATTGTTACTTTGATAACATTGATACCATGCTATAGTGCATTTCACATCGACTGGAAATTCTATCCTCAAATAAACCGAACGCTGCTTGGCGCAGTCATTAAAGAAATTAACGAACACATGCAACGTGTCATTTACTTTACGAACGCGCTCTTTGCTGTGTTATCGATTACGACTGTTGTCTTGTTCACTTCAGTCTTAATTGTGAAACTACAGAAAGTATCTGCATGGCGGCAGTCAGCAAATGTTCAACAAAAGAAGTCAGAATCTTTGTCTAAAAGGGACAGAACAACAGTAGCAATGGTGATCCTCATTGCTGTTATCTTAGTTGTATGTTACATCCCATCGGCCATACTGTGTGTGTTAACTGTTTTTGTACCCGAATTTAGTTTTGGAGGTAAGTTTCACAGAATTCATCAGGTGCTATGGTCGTTTTCCATTGTCTTTGAGAACATAAATTCTAGTGTTCATATTCTCTTATATCTAAAGATGAGTTCCAAATACAGAGCTACATTCACAAGCTTATTTTCTCAGCAGAAGCTCCCCAGACGTCGCCGTCATATATAAACTAACATTTTACGGTAGCGAAAGATGTTTTGAAGAATTTGTGAAGTATACAAATCAGTAACCAAAACACATCTGAAAGAAACATATTAATAAATGTGAAATTCTTAGTAATATAAGTATAGGTTAGATCAGTTGACACTCGGTGCGTGACGTGATGACGTAAGAACCGCTGGCATGTACTCGCGAAGAAATTGTCTTGTACCCATCTAAGACTGCGTCGACTTGGGAGACATGCCAATTTTAAAAATTCATGTCGAGCTTATTCTAATCTATGACCACCAAGCCTACAGGCGAGCATCTAGCCATTACTATACCACTGCTCACAGTGATGACAGGGCTATTGTTATTGCTCATTTAAACAAATGCTGGGAGGAATATTGGTGTATACTCGCCGTCATTGGGCACCATTTAATACAGCTGCAAATCTTTTTTCCGGTTCTAACATCAATACTACATGTTATGTTTATGTGTGCCTGTTTATGTGTGTGTTCTATTCTAGTATGGGCATATCTGGTAATATACACTTCAAGGGCCTCTTAACCTGTATTAACTAGAAAGTGTATTCGTATTCAATGGTATCCTTACATATTCACAAACACACAAACGCACACACACATTTAAATACGCTATATATACTTTGTAGAAATATGCTAATAGATTATCTAACGAAAACTGGCAAACAGTGCACCCACACTGCTTAATCGAAAAAATAATACCTACTTGATCCGAGATGCTGGTGATTGTGAGAGATGGCAACCATGCGCAACTACGCTTGGCGCCATGGTTCATGCTGATGATAATTGTCGCGAAATTCTTGGAGTTGTCGATCGATGAAAGACTGTCGTGCCATTTGTCTACAGGCAGCCGCCATTCTTTGATGTTGGAGACAGACTGTCTTGATGAGAGTCGGCAAGATCTTTTATTGTGGGGGAAACAATTCTCCAGATCACAGGCCGGCAAGACTTTTGGAGTACCGGGAACAAGTCTCCAGATCAAAGCGGGACAGCCGTTCGGTTGTTTACATCGAGTCGAAAAAGGAGAGGAAAAATTAGTTTCTCGACGCCTAGTGTCTAGTCAGATTTGTGACGTCATTCAGACACAGTTTTAAAACAGTCTGGACAAACCCCTTTGTCGGGAGTCGACCAAATGTTGTGAGGCAACAACGACGTGTGTGATGTTCCTGTTCTGATTATGGGGAGAGGCCACGGTGTCTTATGTTGATTTACATCGGCGGACATTTATCCATTGTGTGATTCAGTAGTCTCAATTTCAGACAGGAATAAATAAATGGTATTTAATTAAATAGACCCAAATTAGATTATTCTTTGGAGTCGAGCGTAGTAATGTGCGTTGTTAGAACTTATTATAGGAGCGTCGGTAGCAGTAGGCTATCGCGTTGCTAAAACTAGCTAGTGTGAGATATCAATTGACTCAGTGGGTTAAGAACAAGGTGGAGGGATGATGTTCGGGGAGATTGAGGATGGTTGGGGAATAAAGGAAATGTAAAATGGTAGGATTTTCCAGTAGAGTATCTACTGGGTTTCTTCGCTTTTCCGTGAGGGCTGGTCTGGTTCGCAGGATCAGTTCCACGTCTGGCGTTCGTTGTCTCGGATGGCTGTGTGAGGTGCACCAAAATGGGATCTTCCCAGCCAACGCGAGGCAGGTGTTTCGAGAATGTAATCGCATCGTGCAGCCAGGGTCGTGGTTTGAGCGGGCAAAAGAGCAAAATTTGTTCGACAAAGTCTCGATAAGCGCCCACTTTCTCTCGATGAGTAGTGGGCCTGTAGTCAGTAAGCTGGTATAGCTTTTTTCGGTCAGTCCTGCCGGCGTAGCTTGAAAGCTCGTCGGTAGGCGTCCAGTGGTGTTGCATGTATCACCTTGTACCGGGAGGACGCGCTTTAGCGATGCTACTCTTGGCTTGCGTGTGCGTGACCGTCTGTCCTGTCAGTCGCCATGTGCACTTGAGCGCTGGTGAGGCTCAACCGTAAATCAGGAGATCTGTTCGCAACTTAGACGAGCAATATCTTCTGTGGGCAGCTTCTCGCCTCATATGTGTGGGGTCTGTTCTGGCGGTCAGTCCGTCTTCGGCGAAGGAAATATTGTGGATCCTATCAGTAGTCATACGCGCATTGCTTGTCGCTACGCTTGTCTTAAAACTGAAATTAAAGGAGTGACGGAAGGGCCTTTTGCACGAGGCTCTCGAGAGCCAATATATACAGGGATAACTGGCCGTGGCAGCCTAACGCCACTGCATCTGTGTCCGTCTTCCAGTCGTCTTGCCATGCTCGCCACTGGAGCCAGATGGACACAGACGAGAGAGCGGGGACGACGGAGTTGCGCGACCGCTACCTCGCTATTCAAAACTAAAGCGCAAGTCATTCGTTCCTCATCAAAAGATGCAGTGTAATGAATGGTCCTCTTTATACATGATGGACGAACATCGCTCTTTTCTTTTAGTCTTTCCTTGTCTTACCATGACTCAGATCGAGGTGATGAGCTCCTCTGCCTTATGACAGAGTTTGGTTCCCTGTTATATATCTGACTGCGGCCGTCGGCATACACTCACCTAATGAGGGTCGGAATCGGGGTGCTCTCTCCGGGTGTGTTCTCTCTCCAACAGGTTTCACTATGTTTTCCAAAAAGCTAGCAGACAAGACATAGAAGAAGATTATCGCTCGATCATTGAAGGCAGTTTTTACTCAGCGGCTGTTGCACTGGGCCCATAACCTAAAGGGACTGCAAGAACCTGGCCTCCGCTGAGCAGGTACCGACGATCATCTAAGAGTGATTCCTCAGGGTAGTTCTCATCATTGTAGAGTGAAGATACTTAGCAATACCTTCAGTAACAGGAACAATAGTAGTTATATAGAGAAACTAATTTCCAAATGGTGAATTCCTGTGAGAAAGTAACAATTAACATTGTGTTTTTCCAATTGGTGAATTCCTGTGAGAAATTAACAACTAACATTTTGTTTCAAAGTGACGGTAAACATTATTTTACTGTACAAGGGTTATCAGATCACAGAACTTTTAGTGACATATTCGTTACACTGTGTGTGTCAGATTTATGGTCAGTATCGGACTACATCCACTATTAGTGACCAGGCATCCGGACTATCCAAGAGCCATTGGAGGAAGTCGACACCTGGCCGGGGAGATGCATCATTTGGTGAGGTCCTTCTGTACTTGATCTATGGTGCTGTTGTGCGGCCGATACTGTGGTGAAAGCAGACTTTGATCCTGAGCAGTTCGGTCTGATTCTGCATACACACTAGATTATACGACAGACATTCTACACACACACTTTGCACATACCTGACACTTTTCTTTGTTAAATTAATATGTCATTTTGTTAGAAGCTAGAGTTGTGTAGTATTTTTGGAAAAAAATGAGAGGGGGCATGGTCTAGTGGTAAGAAGACGAACGAACGAACGAACGAACAAACTTTATTTTCGAAGGGTAACAAATTGGGCACGCAGGCCCGTCTTACATTCGGCCCTTCCAATCACTCATCTTTCGTTCATCAGTGCATAATGCATTCACATAGGGAAACAACATTGTCAAATGAATGTTGTAAGCATAAAAAATGCATGTTACCATGTTATGAGACAAATTCCCCACCCACCCACCCATCTATCTATCCGCGTGTCCCCCACACACACATCTACCGCCAAACCACACACATACCCACAGGGACATACATGACCCCATCCATCCACGCATCCCCCAACCAACACATCCCAAATACACCCCCACATACATCATCTCCCTACCCACACACACACACACATATCCCACCCACCACACATCCCCCACCCACTCACACACCCAGGCACACATGCATGCAACCACCCATCCATACCCACACACACGCACACATCCTCCACCCATCCCATAACCTACCAACACTCACCCACCGACGTAACCTCCATCACCAACACACCCCCAAACACTCAGCCAAACACACATCCCCCCACCACATTTCCAACACCCACACACACACACATATTCCCGCCAACTCACATATCCTGCACTTACCCACACACAAAACCCGAACCCACCCACACATCCCCCACCAGACAATCTCCCCCACCCACACATCCCGCACCCACACATCCCCTCCCACCCCCAACCTACACATACTCACCCTCCCACAATCCTCCACCCACCCACTCGCCAACCATCCCACCCGATCTCCAAACCCCAATCACACATACCTTAACTACACATCTCATCACCCATACACTCACACACACACACACACACACACACACACAAACACATCTCCCTACCCATACACACATCCTCTCCCATCAACACATTCCTCATCCAAAAACACACACCAACCACCCACACACCCCCCACCACCCACATATACCCCACCGACACACATCCGCCTTCTTACCCACACACACATCCCCCACCCATACACTCATCTCTCACACACATCCACCCACTCACGTACTCATCCATCAACCTCTCACACCCACACATAACCCACCCACCCATCAACACATGCATCTACCCTCCCACACACCCACACACCCCAACCACCCAGCCAAACACACATCCCACATCCTCACATACATCCTTCATCCACCGGCACATCTCACACCTCCCCCATCCCACACAGCACCCCACCCATAAACGCACCCCCCACACACACATCCCCCACATTTATTCCCCATCCACATTCCCGCCCACACACACAAATCTCCCCATCCACCCACACATCCCCCACCTACAATCATCCTCACCTGTCACAGATACATCCTCCACCCACTCACATTTATCCCATCCACACTCACACACTCAGTCCCACACAGACATATCCCACTCAAAGACACACCCCCACTCCCATCCCCCACACCCATCCGCAACCCACACACATCTCCCACACACCCATTCACCCACCCAAATACACATTCCCTACCCACACACCCAACCAACCAACACCCACATACTTCCAACATCCCTCCCAAATATCCCCACACACGCATCCCTCACACACATACATCCCCACCGACCACACATCTCTTCACCCATTCACACATCACGCATCAACAAACACACA
>JACEFZ010024140.1:335000-345000 GCA_014155875.1 Cepaea nemoralis | reverse complement strand
TGTTCATTGCATTAGATTGAACTAACGGTTGAAGATTCTCTGGGGTATTTTCAGATATAATTTTATTCACTAATTTGGCTTTGTTAAATAGGAATCGCTTTCGAAGTGGTAGAAGTCTTAGATGACTACATAAGTTATTACTTTCAACGTGCTTTATGCCAGAAACTAGACGTATAGCGCGGTTTTGAAGCGACCACAGTCGTTTCATATTAGATTTAGGACACCCATCCCAGACTGTGGAACAATAGTCGAGAGGTGATTGGATATAGCATGCATAGAATATTTTTCGTGTGCTGAATTTGAGTAAGTTGGTAAACTTTTTGTGCTATTCTGTAGTTGAGGACGTGAACATGAGAGCTCCAGTTTAGATGTCTGTCAATTAAAAGACCTAATGTTTTGTGTTCATTTACATTAACTATAGGTAACGTGTCCACGTGGAGATCGAGCGGTGCCCCAGTTATGGCTAGGGTCTGTAGTTTTTCTCTAGTCGTTATAAGCATGGATTTGGTTTTGTCGATGTTAATGAACATGCGGTTTTCATTGCTCCATTTACTAAGGTTATCAAGTTCGTTTTGTAAAGATTTCTCTAAGTATTGAGATATAAAGGAAGATCGTTAATATAAACTGCAAAAAGCAGCGGTCCTAGTATTGAGCCCTGAGGCACACCAATATTAAGTTGTGTGGGTCTTGATAGACAGTTATTGAAGGACACTACTTGTTGTCTGTCGGATAAAAATGACGTAATGAGGTTCACCATACCTGTGCTAGTCTTCATTTGTTTGAATTTTCTAATTAAAATATCATGATCTACTATATCAAAGGCCTTTTAAAAGTCTACAAATACTGACGAGAGAGAGAGAGAGAGAGAGAGAGAGAGAGAGAGAGAGAGAGAGAGAGAGAGAGAGAGAGAGAGAGAGAGATCCAAAGACTGATGGGGTGTTGTGGACAGAGATCCAGGAGATCCTCAAGATAATGATATGGAATTAAAAGAATGTGGGTGTTGATTCCCCTCATCCCAAGGACGACACTTTTTAGGACAATAATGATAGTAAAATTGTTGAGATATGAATTGAATTAAGTAACCAATTTTCTTAAGATATACATCTACAGAAGCAGAAACATATTTTCAAACATGTATTTGCAAGACATCAAGCATTTTAAAGGCTGAAGTAGAGAAGTCTATTAAAAAGATGAAAGAAGGCAAGGCTGCAGGTCCTGACAAGATAACAACCGGGATGATAAAATCATTATACAGCTTTGGCACTGCTGCAATCACAAGAGTTTAAACATTTAAATTTTAGGAATTAGTGAACATCGCTGGAGCGGCAAGGGACATTTTACAACTGAAAATGGAATTACTTTAATTTTGTCTGGTAGAGACGTCCGAGGCCAGAGTGGAGTAGCATTTTGCTTAGATAAGACAACTGTAAAAGCTTTAATGGGATATAATCCAGTTAGTGATAGAATCCTCACTATTAGACTTAAAGGCCGTCCAAAAAACACAACTCTCATACAGATATATGCACCTACTTCAACAACAGAGGAGGACGAAATTGAAGATTTTTACAACACACTACAAGACACATTACATAAGATTGGTCATAATGATATAGCAATAATAATGGGAGATTTTAATGCAAAAGTAGGTGCAGGAAGAGCTGAAAATGAGAGACACGTTTTAGGAAAATTTGGATTAGGAAATAGAAATGATGCAGGTGACAAATTAATTGAATTTTGCACATAAAATGAGTTAACGATAGCGAATACACTTTTTAAACAACATCCAAGAAGACTCTTCACATGGAAGTCTCCAGACAGTATTGCCAAAAATCAGATAGATTATATTTTAATACAAAGAAGATGGAGATCAAGCATAGCATCTGCAAAAACCCTACGAAGTGCAGACTGTGATACAGATCATCAGCAGATCTGAAATTAAAACTCAGAAAGCTTACCCGAGGACCAAGGCCACTTCGTTTTGATCTCACAAAAATACCAGATGCATACAACGTAGAAGTTAGGATCGCTTTGGGGTCTTGATGTCTGTACAAGAAGAAATAACACCTGATGAACTGGCAGTTCAAACTAGAGATATCTTGATAACTGCAGCCAAAGATTTCATTCCGACCAAGAAAAAGCAACTTAAGCCATGGATTACATCAGACGCGTTAGAATTAATAAAACAACGAAGGGAGCTGAAACAGAAAGGAGATGAATCCGATAACAGCGGGATGAAGTATAAATCTTTAACTCGAGAAATAAGAAAGGACACAAGAAAGAACAAAAATCAATATATACAAGATTGCTGTACCAGAATAGAGCAATATCATAAGACTGGAAGAGATTATGAAATGTTTAAAGAAATGAAGTTATTGACAATAAATGTTCAACCTCAATTGAATGTTTTCTGTGACAAGATGGGAAATACCCCAACAGAATCTAGACAAATCCTAGAAAGATGGCAGGAGTACTGCAGTGGAATGTATGATATGAGTGACGGTGAGAATACAAATGAGATACATGAGCCAACGACAGTAGAGACAGAACCTGAACCCTCATTAGATTAAATTGCTTGGGCTATAAAGAACCTGAAGAAAGGTAAATCACCTGGATGTGATGAGATACCAGCTGAACTAATTAAAGCTGGAGGAGAAGAAAGCATACACATATATCATGCATTATGTACAAAGATTTGGAAATATGGTATATGGCCAAAAGATTGGAAGAGAACTATCTTCATTCCAATACCACAAAAGGGCAACCTGAAATTATGCACCAACTATAGAAATTTTGCCCTGATCAGTTATGCAAGTAAAATTCTACTAAAAGTCATAATGGGAAGACTTCGTAAGAAAATGGAAGAAGAGATTAACGTGGTTCAAGCTGGATTTAGACAAGGAAGAGGAACAAGAGATCACATATTCAACATGCGTTTAATAATAGAGAAGTGCAGAGAAGTTAATGTAAACCTATTCTCATGTTTTGTGGATTGTTCAAAGGCATTTGATTGTGTACAACATCAGAAACTTTGGGAAATCATAAGGAATATGGGCTCTCCATCACATGTAGTACAACTCATAAAAATGCTCTATCTAGACCAACAAGCAGCAGTTAGAATAGGTGGCGAGACATCAGATTGGTTTGACATCAAGCAAGGAGTCCGTTAGGGCTGCGTTCTGTCACCCTATTTGTTTAACCTGTACGCCGAAAATATAATGAGAACTGTAAGAGATTATATAAACAGGGAGATATATGATGCCCTGCCGGTTTCTCTGGCTGAGGGGTTACAACACTTTCTCCGTAATCCCATTTATCACGCAGAGTCTCGTAGCGGGAGAGAACTGGGAGCAGTTCGACCCCCGCTGGTGACTTGCGGGATACTGAGCCGGCCGCTCAGAAAACAATGGCAAACTACTGAGCGTAATCTTGCCAAGAAATCAACAGACAGCTGAAGGATGCTGCTGTTGACAGCGATGTCCTGTAAGGGATATGCAAAAAAAAAAAATATGATGCCCTACATATCGGCAGTCATGACATACCAGAGATTCGATATGCTGATGATACAGTATCACTATCCACAACACAGAATGGCTTAGAAAACCTAATAGCCTCAACCTAATTGAATAGTGAAAATCACAACTTATATCTTAGCATAGCAAAAACAAAGATAATGCATACAGATAAAACTACTATGGAGAAAGAAATATACATTAATGGGGGGAAATTGAAGGTGGTGGAAAATTTTGAATATATTGAGTCATTGATTACCAACAACGGTGACACAATGAAAGAAATTAAACGGCGACTATAAATTGCTCTTCAAAGACTAAAACAGCTGAATAAATTATGGAGTGTGACAGACAGAACTGCAAAAATTAGATTTTTAAGAACATCAATCTTTCCCGTTGCAACATACGCCTGTGAGACATGGACACTTACTAAACAAGCTGAACAGCGCATAAACGCCTTTGAATATAAATGTTATGGACGAGTTCTAAGAATATCTTGGGTAGAGAAAATGCATCCATACTTCAAGAGTTTAATATTGAAGAAGGCTGGCTATTAAAGACGATAAAACAAAGAAAATTGAAATATTTTGGTCACTTGAAACGTCACGAAAGTTTGGATAAAACAATAATGGAAGGGTATATGCCTGGGAAGAGAGGAAGAGGAAGGCCAAAGAGAAGATGGGTGCAGGATGTGGCGGATTATCTCTAGATGGGTGTATCAGACGGGGGGCATCTTGCTTATGATCGAGAGGTTTTTCGGAAGGTTGTTATGGGAGCGAGGTTCTGCAGAGGAACCTCTGCAGTATTATATTTATATATATATATATATATATATATATATATATATATATATATATATATATATATATATATATATATATATATATATATAATGGGTACATCCCCAAGGACTTTAAAACGCCTCTCTCTAATGAAAACTTTCATCACACTCCGTGTTACTAGCAGAAAGCGAGCAAGAGTTACAAGACCTAGTGGAACAAGTATACAGGCATACTGCAGAATGCGGCTTAGATATTAACATCCAATAAACAAAAACTATGATAATTAGCAGTGGAAAGGAAAGGTCATCAATGAACATCACAGTAAACGGGGAGATAATGGAACAAGTAACAAGTTTTTCTTATCTGGGACTGTGGGGTGGTGGATGAAGATATTAGATAAAGAATCCTCAAATCCTAATAGCCAATTGTATAAGAAATGTTAACTGGCTCAAAAAGACTGTCGAGGGGTACAGATTAAGTATAAAGTGATGTTTCGTAACAGAGGCCAATAGAGCACTGGAAGTTTACCGAACCTTCAAGAGAAGAGCACTCATTCTTTGTAAACCCAGAGTTCGCGTGATTTTCCAGCCCACAGCAAGCTCTATAGTATCGTTTGTCACTTGACTGTTGTTATCAATGTGAACACGCATCCAAAAAACAAATCCCAGACACCAACTAACAAGTAAATAAATAACTAATGTTTTCAACAAACAACATTATATTCAGATAACCTGGTGAAAGGATGAAAATATGTGCAGGTTCATAGAACATGATATAATCCTGCACCCATAATAAAAATGAATAATAACATCTTATTAAACACTTCCGGTATAATGGCGACGCGATGACCCGTTGTCTTGAGGAGGAAGCTGTTCAGTGTTTTTCTGTGGATTCCCTATGGAAATTCCCGTGAAATTCGTGTGGATAGTGTTTTTCCTTTGGATTATGTGATGTTATTTCGTGTTCGTTAATTGGAAGTGTTCAAAAGAAGCCACGGAAGGCAGGTGGTGGATGAAATTATGAGGGCAGCCGACAGATATTTGTTGGTTATGGTCTCGAGTTTCGCGACGGCAAGCTTTCTCTCTTTCGAGAGACACTGATTGCGGTCACCCGGCCAGTATGGTCACTGCCATAGAGGAAAGCAACGGCAAACTACCTCTTTGAAATTGCCTAGTTTATTATGATTCGCTTAAAGACTGATCATCGCAAGACAAGGACAGAGACATTAAAATTAGGAACATGGAACGTTAGGACGTTAAACAACGACGGAAAATTAGAGAACATAACACAAGAAATTCAAAGAGAAAAAATTAATATATTAGGTATGTGCGAAACGAGATGGACAGGAGCAGGCATCAAGATACATAAAGATTTTAAGATTATTTATTCTGGAGGTGAGGATCGACATAGGGGAGTGGCAATAATTTTGGACCTGAAAACATCAACGTCTGTTCAGGGATATTGGGCCGTGTCGGACAGAGTATTACTAGTTAAATTGAGTGGCAGACCTTTTAACATAAATGTTATTCAAGTATATGCCCCAACAGGAGAGTCTAGTGAAGATAGTGTACAGGAATTTTATAATGACATAGAGTCTGCCTTAAAGAAATGTAAAAATTCAGAAATAAACATCATAATAGGGGACTTCAATGCAAAAGTAGGAAATCAAGGGGATAGATACACAGTAGGAAACTATGGTTTAGGAGAGAGAAATGAAAGAGGATACAGACTAGTAGAGTGGGCAAAAGAACAGGAAATGATTGTAGGAAACACCTATTTCAAACAACACCCTAGAAGATTATGGACATGGAGGAGTCCTGATAGCAGGATTAGAAACCAGATTGACTACATTCTCATTAGCAGAAGATTTAGAAACGCCCTAACAGTAGCAAAAACAGTTCCCAGTGCTGATTGTTATAGTGACCACAGATTACTCACAGGAACATTGAGGATAAAGTTGAAGAAAGTCAAGTATACAACAGGGAACACTAAATATGATTTGTGTACATTGAGTAATGACAAGGAAATACAAAACAAATTCAACATAGAAGTACAGAACAGATTTGAAATATTGTCTGATCTAGAGATCCTATTCCAGGATGTGGATGATCAATGGGAAATGTTAAAGAATTCAATCAATGTGGCTGCAGAAACAACTATTCCAAAATTAAAGAAGGTGGGTCGTAAGAAATGGATGACTGAGGAAATTTTACACTTAATGGAAACAAGAAGACTCAACAAAAATAATCCTGCCAAATATGAAGAAATTCACAGACAAGTCAGAATATTATGTAGGAAGGCAAAAGAATCATGGCTTGAGGAAAAGTGCTTAGAAATTGAAAAACAACACAACAGTCAAAATACCAAATTAGTACACAAAAGAATTCAGGAGCTTACTAATAAAAGAACAAGTACATCAACAGGCTGTCTAAAAACTAAAGATGGCAAAATCATAATAGAAAAAGATCAGATTCTACATGTCTGGACAGATTATGTGAAAGACCTGTATAATGATAACAGAGAGGAACAGTATGCTATTAGATTTAATAATGAAGGACCAGCAATTTTAAAGATGGAGGTTCAAAATGTTCTTAAGCATATGAAAGCTGGCAAGGCCCCCGGTGCAGATAACATCACAACAGAAATGATTAAAGCTTTAGAAGAATTTGGTCTAGAACAAGTCACTAGACTGCTGAACACATTATATGATACTGGAGATATACCTTCTGAATTATGTAATTCTGTATTTATTGCAATCCCAAAGAAATCAGGAACCTTAGAATGTGATCAACATAGAACAATTAGTATAATGAGTCACATCACAAAGATTTTGTTACGAATTAAGAAAGGAAGAAAATACAACCTGAAATAGGGGAAGAACAATGTGGTTTTGTAGAAGGAAAGGGTACAGTAAATGCTGTGTATATGCTGCGAACAGTTATTGAACGTGCTTTAGAAGTAAACAAGGATATACATCTTTGCTTTATTGACTACACAAAGGCTTTTGATAGAGTTAGACATGTCAACATTGTGGATATGCTTGCAGATCTACAAATTGATGGGAAAGACATTAGACTTATAAAAAACATATATTGGAAACAACAAGCTGCCATAAGAATTGATAATGAAGTAGGACAATACCAACCTATTAAGAGAGGTGTTAGGCAGGGATGTGTAATGTCTCCAGATCTTTTTTCCCTATACAGTGAAAATATTTTCAGAAATGTAGAAGACCTAAATGGAATCAGCATTGGAGGACGAAACATAAATAACATTAGATATGCAGATGATACAGTATTGATTGCAGACAATGAACAGGATCTGCAACAATTAGTAGACGCTGTGGTTGTACACAGTGAGCAGCTGGGGTTGGAATTAAATTGTAGGAAGACACAGGTTATGGTCGTCACAAGGAAGAACGAAGTACCACAATGTAATATACAAGTAAATGGGAATATTCTTCAACAAGTGAATCGGTTCAATTATCTCGGAACAGTCATAACATCTGATGGCAGATGCCTTGAAGAGATTAGAACAAGAATCGCCATTGCGAAAGTAGCCTTTAGCAAGATGAAAAACATTCTAACCAATAAAAAGATGTCAATTGAAACGAGAAAAAGAGTGTTGAGGGGATACATAGAGCCTGTTCTTTTGTATGGATGTGAAACTTGGACAATGTGCAGTCAAGCTGAAAAACATCTGATGGCTGCAGAAATGTGGTTTCTGAGGAAAATGCAAAGAATACCATGGACAGATAGAAAAACCAATGACCAAGTACTACAAGAGACAAATGAAAATCGTAGATTGATTAGAGAAATTAGACGTAGACAGTCAAAATTTTTTGGACATGTTATGAGAAGAAATGGACTGGAGAACTTAGTGACAGCTGGCAAGATCGAAGGGAACAGACCAAGAGGAAGACCGAGAGGAAAATACCTGGATGGCTTGGCCACATGGCATGGACGAGACAGGAACACTGAGCTGATCCACGACTCTGGTGATCGAGTGAAATGGCGAATCATGACCGCCCACGCTTTCCGGCATGGCACATGATTGATTGATTGATTGAAACACTATAGCAATTATGTCTAATTAATTAATTAATTATCCAGATGTTGTCGTGATGAAGGAATGAAATAACCATCTTCCTCGCTCTACTGAAATGCTAACCGTTTTCTATTTCTCGAGGGAAAAGTTTCTATGGTTTGACAGGAACACAGTAAATGCCCATGAGTAGATTAAACGATGTAACAGCCCATGTTCAATTCTACCACATAGTCCATTGACATTGTTTGTTCTTAACCCACAGAAGTGTGAATGTCCATAGCCCTAACAAAGGGGTTTGCGAAAGTTCCTTTCCGTATGGACATCCGTTTTATTCCATCCATGGATAGCCGTTCAAGCTAGGACACAGATAAGTGAAATGTATACTTTCACGTAGTGTCTTTAGTGAATTTGTTTGTCTATTTTATTTTTTTGTTTGTTCTGTGCTGACGAAGCTTTGGCCGCAACGTCCATTTTATTTTTTGTAGTCGTGCTTTGGTAAAGCTCACAATCTACTTCACGTTTTTCTATGGGAGTACGAGTGCCCATCCTTTACACACAGAGGTGTGAATAACTAATAACTAATAACACAGGGGGGGGGGGGGGGGGGGGTGTGAAAGTTCCTTAGCCCGCAGGTGTTGACGCGGCGGAAACATGAAGTGGTAATAAGCGGCATTTATCCTGCTGAGGTTGATGTTCGGAAAATGGAGAGGACAGTTATGGTTAAGGGGGAATCAATCTTCCCGTACTGGAAAAGAATCGTCTCCTCCTGCCCTGAGAAATATGAAACTCCTATTGTCAGTAATCATCATGTATAAAATTGCCCCATCTTCATTTTATAAACATGTCTCATCTTCATTCAAACAAACATCATGTCTTCTCAAGGAAGAAACCACGGTGCGGGCCCTGAAGAAAATATGTGCCATCAGCCATACTCGTAGAAATAGGTGGAGGGGCGGATAAAGACAACAATCACCAAACAACAACAACAAAGAAAAAGAAAGAAAGGAGAGAACGAACGAACGAACGAACGAACGAGCTTTATTTTCAAAGGGTAACAAA
Organism: Cepaea nemoralis; assembly: GCA_014155875.1. Classification (NCBI taxonomy): domain Eukaryota; kingdom Metazoa; phylum Mollusca; class Gastropoda; order Stylommatophora; family Helicidae; genus Cepaea; species Cepaea nemoralis. The sequence goes on along the minus strand of JACEFZ010024140.1, from coordinate 335,603 downwards.
GGGTCTTACATTCGGCCCTAACAATCACTCATCAATAATGCATGATACATTCATATAGGAAAAAAACACATTGTCAAATGAATGTTGAAAACATAAACAATGCATATTACCATGTTATGAGAAACATCATCCACCCAGCCACACATATCCGACTCACCACACATCCCCCACACACACATCCCCTACCCACACGCACACCCTAAGGCACACTTACATACCCCCACCCATCCCCCACACCCACACATCTCCAACCCACGCACATACCCCATTACACCAATCTCCCCACCTACACACATCTTCCCACCCATCCCATAACACACACACACTCACCCACCCATATATCCTCCACCACCCTCCCACACACCCCAACCACCCAGCCAAGCACAATCCCCAAACCACACATCCTCCACCCACACACACATCTCCCACTAACCCAAACATCCCGCATTAACCCAAACACACATGCTGCACCCACTCACCCACCCCCACTTACACATATTCCCCCAAACACACAATCTCCCCAGCCGTCTCACACATCCCGCATCCATCCAAACACCCCCCCACCCCCCACCCCCCCCCAACTACATACAATCTCTAAACCAC
>JACEFZ010024140.1:300000-330000 GCA_014155875.1 Cepaea nemoralis | reverse complement strand
CTCTGTATATGGACATATAATCAAATCGCTACTGGTACTATTGGTGTTGGGTCACTTCATTGGTTGTTGAGGCTAGGACGGAACGCATATGGGACTGTCTCGAGTGCTGTGATGTTGACTCTTGGCGCAACTCAACTTCCCTGTCCGGATGATGACTTGTCATTACTGTGTGTAACATATCAATATTCCAGAAGATAGTTCCTAATGTGCACCAGATTAATTATTTAGTTAATTAGAAAAGGATAAACACTTTCATATATAAATATTTCACTTTTGTTGTTATCCTAGTCTAGGTGGTAATTTTTAGGAATAAAGAAAAAACACGAGGGATGTTATTGACCTTCGATTACCCCCACTTAAGTCATTGTAGTTCTTGCCCTATTCTAAGGTGTCAATACAGATTCATGAACCCACACATTTACACCTATTTTTTCCCAGTATATATTGTGCCTCATCAATGGGAGAATCTGTTTTTGCCTCACCAATGGGAGAAACTGTTTTCGTTTCTGTGTTTATTCTCTTACTTTCCTTCGTCCTGAGAAGGTCAACATTGATCAGCGGCACTTATCGGTCATCCACTTGATTATTATTAATAGTCGTATTCTTATATCTGTGATATAACTAAAATCTCGTATTACCCATCTTTCTCAATATTTTTAAGTTCTGCAAATATCCAAAATTAATGTGTCAAAATTATAATTAGTCTTCATTATAACACCATCAGCGGACGCCTTGCGCGAAAATTGGCATGAGCACGGCCAGACAATAGTTTGATGACTTGGCTCACCGTTCGCTACGGGAGGAGAAGACTGGCCTCATTTTCCCCCGCACACTGAGGTCTGAAACATATGATTGTCCTAACACGTCACATACCCACGGCACGTTCCCACAACAGGACATTTTTACTTTTATTTTTATCTTGTTTAATTTGTGTGTTTTTATAATTGTTTGGGAAAGAGACGTTTTGTGATGCTCTTTATAATCAAGTGGAGGCCCTATTTTGACTTTCTGTTTCTGACGAGAAAAAGGGAAAGGCGAGACGGACATATAATCAAATTGCTACTGGAACTATTAGTGTTGGAACTCTTCGATGGTTGTTGAGGATGGGGACGGAGCGCTTATGGGAATTTCCCGAACGCTGTGATGTCGGTTCCTAAATCAATCAACCAATCAATCAATCTGTTTCTGACGATGGGATAAATTTTCTTTAGCTCCTTCTTATATGTTGCTACCATAACGCGTTATCAGCTTGACGTAGGTTGTTTATATTATAACAAATGGCTACAGTTCCCTTTATGGTTTCTGTAGATCTAGTTATCTCAACATATAACGAAAATAAATAAGGGGACATTATTAATCATTGTCAGCACCCTTCTTTATGATCCGGAATGTTCTTAAATGAATGTCTGTTTACTGCACAAATATGTTACACACAAAAATAATGGACACATACATTATAGCAGAGACATGGACAGGTTGAAACACGACAACTCAGATGTGACGCATTTCAACACGACGTTGATAATAATTTCCTGCGACTACAAATCGCATATCACGACGACGATATATAAGTTTCAAAATGATATGTTCATAATATCATGTCATAGTCGTTGCAAATTCGTGCCAGACCACCTGCTGTTGAAGATAATAAAGATGACGGTAAGAATGCCGGTAATGTGTGTGCTATACATCCTAGGGTTATTCACGATTGCAGATAGGCTCAATATGCTGCCAGCTAAATCTCATCTCCAAATGGCTACAGACACGGAACACCCACAGCATCAAGCTGTGGATACAGGTTAAGTGCCAGAGGCTGATCAAAGGTAAATCATGAATGGCTCAGGTAGATGACAGAATCAAAAACGTGTGCATGATTGAGAACATCGGGAGACAAGAGAAGTGGGTCAGAATGCTAGTGAAACATCCGACCTGAGCAGGGTCATAGTTTGTAAAATGGAATTATATCTGTCCATAACACAAAGCCTGGGCTGAATTTAGAGACCATGTGTTGCCCATGCAGCATGATCCCATTTTGGCCTGTCTAGTTTACTCCAGAGGAAAGGTAACACCAATACGTCTTGAAAAAGAAAAGCCGCAGACGCTGCCAGATCAGCAAAGCAAAGCTCTAAGGTGGGTGGAGGATGTATTTGTGGTTGGTGAGGGGGTTTGTAGGTGGGGGATGTTAGAGTGGGTGTAAGATAGGTTAGGAGATGTGTGTGTGTGTGTGTGCAGAGTGAGGGATGTGTTACATAACATGATAATATACACTGTTTATTCTTACAACATTCATTTGACAGTGTGTGTTTTTTTCCTGTGTGAATGTTTCATGCACTGTTGATGAACGAAAGATGGGTGACTGGAAGGGCCGAATGTAAGACGGGCCTACGTGCCCAATTTGGAACCCTTTTAAAATAAAGTTCAATTCAATTCAATTCAATTAATGCATACATGACATGGCCTTTTTCATATAACACATGTCATCTAACACGCTTGTTTTTCACCATGAATGTAATAAGTAAAGACAAGTACAAAGCATCACGGAAACGTGCATTATGCTGTAGCAACGGGGGAAAAACAGTCAGTGATTATTTTAGAAAAAAAAATATCATCACCAGCTTCCTCATGTGACAGGTCCATGCGTCGTTCTCATTCAACAGCTAAAACACGCTCTTGATCCCCGACTACTATGCACCCTCGTGCTACTATTTTATTTAAATAAGCACACTTAGTATTGTTTGCGCTCACAGAAGTAGAAGAAGGAAGTAGAGACTAGAAGACGCACTAGAATATATAAAATGTATTATTTATTTATGCAACTGTCTCAGAGGCCTCAACGGCTTCCCTGCCATGTAGCAATGCAGGGTCTACAGTACTAGTCCTACGTATTAATAGAATGTGTACAGTACAGGAGCAGTGACGAAAAAGCGAATGTAATTTAAGTTAACGACAGTTAACTGGCGAGCAGTAGAAAAACGAGGGAAGCCGAGACCTTTAACATACAGTGATGATGATTCACGTGAGAGAAGGGAAACTACTCAGAAAGACTGTGTATCACGTGATCAAAACAGCTGAGATCACGAGAATGAAACTGCTGGCTGATCTAGTCAGTAAGGTAAGGGTTTTGACAGAGGCAAGGCTTCAAAATGTTTTGAAGCCGTGAGAGATTGTCGAGGTAATGTGTGGATTGATTCTCCATCAATAATCGGAGATGTATCATCCAGATAGTACGGCTGAGCGAATACCCAGCTCGAATGTTTGTTGCATTTCACAGAACTAATGGAAGCCCAGCGATACTGCACACCAGTCGCCAAGATCAGGCTGTAAGTTTGACCTTAGTTCATAATCGGACATCTTTGTATAAATTGAATATTTGCTGTATTGAAACGATTGTGCATACTCTTCAAATTAATTAACTTTATCCAACAGAAGTGAATAAGTATGTGTAAATATTCATCACACGCCCTCCCACATATACGGGACCATGTGATTTATGTCTGCTGTAACATTTGTCTACAATAAACGAAGAGTACCAAGGAAGTCAGTTTGTGCAGTATTCATCGTATGTTGATGTTCCAGTTAAATCTGTCAATGAATCTGAGACATCGAGCCAGCAACCGGTTATTAGCAGAGTCCACCAAGCATGGGTGAATGAATGGCAAACAACATGTGTGAGTGACACAGGCGCATCCATTATAGGGGTAGACCGAAGACTGGTGAATAGGGAAGATTATGCAGGTAAATGTATCACCTGTAGAACGCTTGGCGGTACTCTAGAAAGATATAAAATCGCATGGATAATAATAAATTCCAAATATTTTGAAGGTAGAGTATGCGGAGCAGTACTGCCTAATCCATGCGCAGGTCTAATGATTGGGGTCATCCCATATGTGAGAGATTGTTCCCATGAAGAAGCAATTCAGTGGGAAATAAAATATGTGCCAGCCAATGCAGTCACAAGAGGCCAAGTAAGAAAGCAGAAAGAAGAAGAAGATAGCCAGGCCACACCACAGGATGTTTCGACAGATAATATACAGTTCCCATCGACAGCGACAAACGACTCTAGTGCACACCAAACACATGACACGACAGTACGATCAGTTGAATGCAAAACAAATAACTCTCAATTAAAGAAGTTAATGCCAGAACCTGTCCAACAAGCAGATGCAACACTTATGGGTAGAAAATTTACAACAAGTGTGATTGAACAACAGAAACAAATCGCACAGTCTGACCATTCTTCAAATAACTTCAGTCAGACTGACTAACAGGGACCATATCAAAATAAAATAAATCTCACAACACCAGCCAAGAGTAAATTAAATTTAGTGATAAACGACAAATAAATTCAGTGACACCACATAAATGGAAGACTAAAGCCATATTCATTTTTCACCTTAACAGGCTAATAACTTTAATCATCACCCATGGTGAATTATCGGTGAACTGGTCTGAATGGTTCGCCAAGTACGTCTATTTTTCTTCTGCGTTCATCCGGATGTTTTTTTTGGGGGGATGTGACTGCGTTGTGCCCGTTTACAGCAGAGCTGCGTTCTTGCGCCGTTAGGCCGACACATCCGACTTCTGCGGGCATTTGTTGACCAGGTTAACCTTCCCGGGGGTACGTCTATTCACAGATCATCAAATATATCACAATATTGTTGTATACATTAAGATGTGGATACAGGAAGCAGCTTAAATTTGTTACCACCTCCTTAAGAGTTTTGATACTAACCCTACTATTTCAGTTATTGTGTGCAACATATAGTTGCATTTAAACTATAACACTATGTCATCCAAGGAAGTCAACACAAAAAGTTAGAAACATACATTCAGAAGGTTCATACAACAGAATCAAGAAAGATTATTGGTTATCAGAATTAAAAGTTTATTTCATTTCCTATTATCATGTCTCATTAATAAGAAATGATCTGGGATATACACCTAATTTTGAGGTTCAAATTTCTACAACTTTAAAACTACCAACACCAAGACAAAAGTCAGGAATGTATTGGGACAGATAAATTACCATCAGAAGTTCATCCCAAACTTCACTAACATGACAGCAACCGTCTCAGAATTCTTTAAAAAAAAAGGACAACTCACTAAGATCAAATGGACAGAGAAACATGGCGAACTCCTTCACCAGATTAAACAATTCTTTAGTAGTCAACCTATTCTCAAACTGCCTGACATTTCAAAAGATTTCATTTTGCAAACTGACGCAAGTTCCTATGCAATTTCAGCTATTCTGTTGCAACTTCATGACGGAAAATTACATCATATACTTTACTTCAGTAAAAAGCTATCAGAAACTCAAAAGAAATATGCGATCACAGAACGTGAAGCTTTAGCTTTCATAGAAAGAATCAATACATTCTCTAAGTACCTACTCGGTAAGAAATTCCTAGTTCTCTCCGACAACAAGCCTTTAAAAGTCTTTAAAGAGGGAAATCCGAAAAACTCTAGAATACATAGATGGTCTTGACTTCTACAAGATTACGACATTGATATCTGTCGCATACCTGACAAGGACAATAACCAGGCAGATCTTCTACGCAGACTGTACAAGACAGTATTTAAACAATCCAAAATTGTTGTATTCATAGTATATAAATGTTAAAGGAGAGATACAATTATCCGAGTATTAATTAAACTTTTGAACTACCGTATAAAATGGTCGCAAATTTCAGCAGTAAATTTAAAAATGTATGTAAATTAATTTAAACTGATTCAGATATGTACATACATTTTCAATTTATAAATAACCAGAATGTGCAGAAGACGAATATGCGAGTATCTGGACCATGTAAGCACCACAGTAGATTCAAAGATGAAGCTGGAAAATTGTGAATGTTGTGCCCACAGCCCGAGCAACTATAGAAGAAGCATTAATGAGCTATCAACGAGGCCAGCAAATACTAACGGTACTGTGTAAATAGATAGGACCAGCAACAACTACTGAAAATTAATTTAGTATTTTCATTTTTATTCATTATTATAATTACTTCATACTCCAGGATTGCCCAAACAACAATATATCCAGGCGAACCTTCTGGCCTAGAGAGACAACAGTGGAAGATAAACTCTATGGACCGCTGAGTGAACTAAAGAAGACTGTTAGATTCATACAAGAGACAACATTTCAGTTATAAACATAGTTCTTGCGAACGAAAGAAGAAGAAGAATATATGTTTAATATTCCACCAATCATGATCATACCGTCATATCATGAACGCATATATGTAAGGTAAAAATCCCCAATCATTTATCATACCAGCATTGAAATGATCCTAGCATTCAAACTTCCAACATAATATGTAGGAACATATCATTCATCTACCATCAATACATCATAGAATGAATGTTAATAAAATATAAGGATATAATAATAAGTATCTACAGTTCCACAAATATTCAACAGGAAACCAGAATATAAGTAATTGATGAAAAACTGTTTTATTTTAAAACTAAAAAGACACATAACATCACAGTTGAAGTTTAATTAAATCACAATACATAACAACAATATCAACCACAATTACAACGTCATAATAGAATGAAAGAGTAAGAGAATCAGGAAATTTACGACATAATACTGGAGTAAACATTGCATCACATATATCACACTGATGCTGTGGCAATTTGTTTTGATTTTTTTCCTTGAGTTTCAATCGTAAATATATCATCACACATACTCATTCATTGGCACCTTTCCGTCTTGACAGACGATAGTTTGGTACATTGTGCTTAAAAAAGGCATAATAACTACAACCCATGCTGGTGGCGAGTGTGGCTGGTAAGGCCAATTCTTGCTGCAAATGTTTGCCCACAGTAGATGCATGTGAAAGCATGGTCATTTACACCTTTGTCTGCAATCATTTTCTCCTTTGCCTTTATTCCATTTCAGATAGTTGCCCTCCATGCAACACTTTCAGCGGCGACTTGCTCCAAATGTGCATTATCAATGCCTGTATCAATCATGTCCCGCCTACACACATCTTTGTATCGTAGTAGAGGCCGACCCTGAGATCTCCTACCCGTCTGTAATTCACCAAAAACGATGTCCTTTGGTATTCTACCATCATCCATCCTCCTAACATGTCCTATCCATCTAAGTCTACGAAAACTGAGCATGAGATACACCGTCACACAACCTGATCTTTCCAATACTTCAGTATTTGTGATTTTGTCTTGCCACTTAATACCAAGTATTCTTCGCAGACACAACATATGAAAGCTGTTTAAACGTGTCTCTTGGCGTGAGTAAGTGGTCCAGGTTTCACAGCCATAAGAAGAGTACTAAGAACACAGGCATGGTAGACGAGGACGTTTGTTTTGGCAGTTATCTTCCTGTTCTCTCAGACTCTTTTTACTAACACGTTCATTGTTGTTGCTGCCTTGCCAATCCTGATGTTGATTTCCTGATCGAGAGATAATTTGCTATTTACCTCTGATCCTAGATAAGTAAAATGGTCTACTATCTCCAGTTCGGTGTCGTCAATAAAGATTTATGTTACACCATTTGCACCTTGTAACATGATCTATGTCTTCTTTTTGTTAATTGGTAAGCCAAATTCAGAACAAGCATTGGAGAATGCAGATAGTAGATGTAATTCTTCCTCAGAGTGGGTCGTAATCGCAGCATCATCCGCAAAACGCAACTCTCTGATTAGTACCCTCCTAATTTTGGTCTTGACCTTCAATCTCTGAGCATTATAGAGGCCACCATCTGAGCGTGAGTGAATGTATATACCGTCATCCTGATCACGAAAGGCATATTTCAGTAGACGTGAAAAGTATATCCAAAGAGGGTGGGGGATAGTACACAACTTTGCTTAACTCCACTCTTGATTTCAAACTCTTCTGAAGTTGAGCCATCAAACTTGGTTATACCCTTCATGCCTGTGTGGAACGATTCCACAATGGACAGAAGAGTTGGTGGGCAGCCAATCTTCTTTAGTGCTTTGAACAGACCCTCACGACTGACCAAATCAATGCCTTTGTGAGGTCGATGAAGGCAATAAACAGTGGCTGATTTTGTTCCCGGCATTTTTCTTGCATCTGTCGCAATGAGAATATCATATCAATGGTAGACCGGTTCTGACGGAAGCCACACTGTGATTCGGGGTAGACTTGATCTCCTAGGACTTGAAGTCTGTGCAGGACAATTCTGGCAAATACTTTTCCAACAATACACAGAAGTGAGATACCCCTATAGTTGTTACAGTCGCTCCGATCGCCCTTGTTCTTGTACAGTGTTATGATCTTTGAATCTTTGAAATCCTGTGGCACTTGTCCTTCTAGCCAGCATAGCTCTATTAGCTGGTGGATCTGTAGAGTGAGTGTGTCTTGCCCACTCCTGATCACCTCTATTTGAATCCCATCCTTAACTGGAGCCTTGTCAGACGCAAGTTCATTTATAGCACACTTAACTTCTGTTATGGTGGGAAGTGTGTCCAGGTGGTCAAGAGTTGGCAGGGCCTCTATGGCGTTGAGGACATCATCCGCTAGCTTGGTCTCACTTGAGTAAAGCTCTAAATAGTGATCGATCCATCTATCCATCTGCTGTTTCTTATCAGTGATGATTTCTCCAGTCAAGGTTTTCAGCGGTGCACTTCTTTTGATCATTGGACCACAGACTTTCTTTATCCCTTCATACATGCTTCTGATGTTTCCCTTATCACTTGCGAATAACTTGATCCAATAGTCATTCGCACACTGCCTGGCAGCCTTTTGCACATTCTTCCTCGCTTGCTTCAGCTCACTCAGAGTGTTACGCATTGTTCTTTCCTCGTTTCTTAAGAGAGCTATCTTCTTTTTATCAATCAAGGGCTGCAAAGTCTCGCTGTTTGCCGTAAACCAGTCCTGCCTCTTTTGATCCACAGTGCCGTAAACCCCTACCGCTGTTTTATAAATAGTTTCCTTAAGTTTACTCCATGTATCATTTACTATACAATTTTCTGTTGCATCAGTGAAAGCGTCCTCAAGTTGCTGTTGAAATTCAAAGCACTTTCCAGGATCGTGACTGTTAATAATATTAATCCTGGGGCTAGATTTGTGTTTAGCTGTGTAGATTCTCTTTGGTATCAGTCTAACGCTTGCAACAACCAAAGAATGATCTGTATCACAGTCAGCACTGCGGTAACTTCGAGTTAATGATGTATGGTTCAGATGTTGTCTCCGTGTGATAATGAAGTCCAGCTGATGCCTATGGCCGGATCTTGGATGTTTCCATGTGACCTTATGCAGCTCTTTTGTTTTAAAAAAGGAGTTTGTTATACATAGGTCAATTTTAGTGCAATGCTCCAGCAGCCTTTGCCCATTATCATTCATGCGACCGATGTTGTATTTTCCAAGGCACACTGGCCATGAACTCGAGTCCTTGCCCACACGAGCATTGAAATCACCGAGCATATAAATGTAGTCGGATTTTGGAACTGCCTTGATCACAGAGTCTAGCTGCTCATAGATTGTATCCTTCACATCATCAGAGGAAGCGAGTGTCGGTGCATATGGAGTGATAATGGTGGCAAATCCACAAGAGGTTGCCAAGCGCACGGACAATAATCTTTCATTACCTCCAGCTGGGATATAAATCATTCCCAGTAGCGAATTCTTCAGCGAAAGCCCACACCATGTTGCATTTTTTCTGCCTGCCCTCTACCCTTCCAAGAAAAGGTTTTCCCTGAGTGACCCTTCCTCAGCCAGGCGAGTCTCCTGCAGGCCAGCAATATCAATGTTAAGACGATTGAGTTCAGCATCAATCACAGCCGTTTTTCTCACATCGTCAATATTTGTCAAGTCAGTGGAAAATCCTGGACACATGGTTCTTACGTTCCAGATTGCAAGCCGTAGCTTGAGGTTTCTGTTATTCTTTTTATTTGTACTTGGTGCATTGGATTTACAACCTGCGTCTCAGATTTTGTCCTAGCCCCAAGCACCCATTGAAGCAGGCAGGTTGTGACGAATCAGCACCCAATTGGCCGGGGGCTGCCCAGCTTGAAGCGGGTGGTAGCTGATCAGTGACACCTATATGTGTCTCCCACCGTCAGAAGCAACGCGTGGCGCCCCATGTCTACGCCAACTGACAAGGACTTATAACCCGTAACAGTTGCCTCTCGCTTTGATTCCGAGACCGGTTAAGACCAGGGATGGAGTTATTGCCTCTCCATAGCACAAAGCCTGGGCTAAAATAAAGAAACCATGTATTGCCCATGCAGAATGATCCCTCTCTCGGCCTGCCTAGTTCACTCCAGAGGAAAGTTAACACCTATACATCTGGAACAAGACAAGCTGCAGAAGCTGCCGGATCAGCAAAGCAATGCTCTAACTGTCCGCCTGTAGGAGCTTCGATTCTAGACCAGCTGCCAACCAAGGCTTAGGGCCTTGTCTGCCCTGCCATGACTATTTTGTCTTTGGGTTGCATTTCCTCGCACCAGGATAAGGCTTGTACCCTCCCAATTGCGCTCTTCCGCCCGAAGCCGTTGGCACAATGTGGGGTGTCTGGTTTTCACACATACTACAATGATGTTACAGTGATGATAACAAAATTTTCCAGTTGTATCATTTTATAGGATAAGCTTTTCATACACATGAACGTTACATGCATTCTGATTGTGTATTGCTAAAAGGAGACTTAATAGTCAATCTCTTTTCGTAATAGCGAAGAGCAACAGAAAAAAATACCTACTCCATAAAAGGACTAAAGACCAATACAGAGAGAAGCAAGTCAGACTTAGCAACAGTGGTGTCCACAAGAATAAAATGAAGCAACAATGGTGAAGAAACAGATGACAATGAGAAACATTACTGCATGGTAGTATCCATTTATAATGTTGATAGTATAAAGTAGTATAGACCTATTGATTTACTACTTTATAGTATAAATACTCGTTTAGATTCGTATGAAAAATTATATATTCTCGTATATGTTACCATTAATAGTCATACATACCCGTATATATTTATATGTTTGACAATCGCCTGATCTGAGACAATTGACCCCTGTTGTTACACCTGAAAATCAATGTAAGTTATCCAAAATACCTGTACTTAACCTGGCATGTATGAAAACAGAAACAGGTGTCGTCTTTCCAGAATTATGTGTCTGTTGCACAATATAACCCGTTCCAGTTATCTCGTCATGAAGCCAGGTTGTTTGGAGTGGCAAGAGAACGAATAGAATAATTGTAGCCTTCGGGACAGAAATACAGGAATACTTTGTTGAGTCAAATCATGAAATTTTAATCATTGTGAATTCATGTTTATTTCGAGTGTCCGAGACCTGAATCTGTCACGGTTCCAGCAGTGAGAAAGATAACGTAAAGGAATGGATGCAGTAATTTAACGATAATGGCAAAATGTGTACATTTATCAGATATTTCGCTAAGGTTGTGTAGTAACAGGCCAATATATTTTTGTAAAATTGTTGTAATAAATCTCAGACAACTAACAATGCAAAATGGTTAAATAAAAGGAAAGGATGCCCATATTACACTCTGCCATATTTAAAAAAAAATATATATATAACCTAGGACATTCAGGACAAAACAATGGAATAATATATTGAAACTAGGAGTAGAAAAACAAATCAATCCTATATTCAACATTTCTTGCTCACACCTTCATCACTTTGTAACTACCGTAATAGGGTAAACTGTGAAATGTCTATGTGTTTGTTGTCACAACATTATGCTAGTTTCAATGGTAGCAAACGAAATAGGTGAGGTAGGAGTCGAAATAAGAACTTTTGTAGTTGTAACAATAAAACCAGTACTAGTAATAGTGTGTGTGTGTGTGTGTGTGTGTGTGTGTGTGTTTATATATATATATGCCGGTCTCTCTGGTCTAGGAGTTTACAAGACTTTCTCTGTAACCCCGCATAATCTCGTAAGTAACGTGACTTGAACGAGAATCGGTAGCGGTTCTCTCCGCATCGATAACTTACGGGGTGTATGTGAGCCAGTCGCTCAGAAAGCAATGGCAAACTACTGAGCGTAATCGTGTCAAGACATCAACAATCAGCTGAAAGATGCTGCTGTTGACAGCGTTGTCCTGTAAAGGATATGCGATTTAGTTTAGTCGATGGATCAACATCACGGCACATGGGTGTAACCCATAAGTGCTCCGTTCGCCTCCTAATTCAACCCAGAGTCTGAAGAAACTCAGCTCAGTGCACGAACTCCGTAGCACCGTGAGGATCCTGAAATATTTTGGGTAGATTTTTAACTCGAAATTTTGCCAGGGCAGCGCCGATAGGCTACTCTTTTTCGATTTCCAACTGCCAATGGATTTTTTACGTGCCCATAAATACACACGAGCGTCCGATCTCACTATCCAATGACCAGGGGAAATTTTATTATTAAAAGTCCACGTGAAATAACTCCCGGTCCTCACCGGGGCTTGAACCAGGGACCTCTAGCACTCGAGGCGGACACCATACCGCGAAACCACGCAGCCCACTATATACATATGTATGTGTGTGTGTGTGTGTGTGTGTATGTGTGTGTGTGTGTGCGCGCGCGCTTGCGAGTATAAATATATATATATATATATATATATATATATTGTTAGTGTTGTTGTTTGTCCATCATGAATGATGATAACCATTCATTTCATCCAGTGAGGTTGAAAGTATGGAGCCGTGAGTTATAAAACGGTTGATAATGCCTATTTTGGCTCGAAATGTACTTTGATAATGTGGGCAAATAATACTTGACGTTCCTGGAGGAAGATCTCCTGCAGTTGCTTTTCTTCACAGCTCTTGCAGTCCTGGTTGCTTCACAAGTGACTGCACCTTTGCGTAATGATGTACGCTATGAATTTCGGTCTCTGGCAGCAGTCTCCCAACTTCAGAGCGTCGTTAAAGCGTTTCCTCTTGCTGCTTCGGGAGCGTTTACCACAACGCAGCTCACCGTAAAAAATTCGTACAGGACGTTGTGGTTAACACAAGCAGTTTGTTCTGCTGTGATCTCGGCAAGTTTACGTTCAGTAGTTTTCCATTGCTTTCTGCACGACCGGCACCCATACTATTTCGTATATACCAACGCAGCGCGGTCTGACGCCAAATCGCGTGCAGCTGTGTTTCGATAATGGGTATGAGTGATCACAAACTGTGACCATAAACCCTTCGCATTGATCAGGCATATACTCAGTTCTATTGTTCATTCCTTAGCTAGTCGATCAGCCCTGTCGTTTCCAGGTATACCACAGTGAGGTGGTATCCAATGTATGGTTACCTTACTCGGGTTGCCTAGTTTAGATAGCAGTGTGTCAATAGCATGTTTATCACTATTTCGAATAAACACCTGTTGTCGATATGACCGAAAGTATTCTAAGAGTCTCTATATCTTTATATGGAAGTAATCGGTAAATGTGTTGACCCAAACTAAAAACATGTGGTAAAGAATATTGAATTGGTCATGGTCTGTGAAGTCAATATGTAATACACATGTAGAGGAGACAAAGTGACCGCTAGGTGAAATAATTGGCTCATGGTGATTAATTATCACGATTTGTGTTTGTTTCCGGGCTCCATGGCCTAGAAGTTACGGACGTGGTTCGTGATCCTGTATAACCGGACAGCTGTGCGCTATTTGGCAGCAGACCGCGTTGATCTGGTGTTTTTACGAAATGGTATTGGTGCCGGTTGTTCAGAAGGCAATGGCAAACTACTGAGCGTAAACGTGCCAACTCATAAACAACAGCAAAGAATGCTGGTGGTGACTGCAAACGTCCTGTAAAGGATATGCAACTTTTGTGTTTGTTAACTATTTGCAACATGATAACACCAGGGTATTTCATACTAAAATCTAACAATGTTATAAGACATTGAAACACTTATATCTCGCGTAAGTCTACGACAATCTTTGCAACTACTAGCCTACCCTTCACCATTTACCAAAGACCATATAGGGATTGTACAATACCGGTCTTTCGCCAGTACACTTGCTTCACCCGTTTCTTTCACTTCTATACCTCATAACCATAACTTTGAATGACTTCCTAACTAAAATATACACATGTGTACGTGTTAGTATACAAGTATCAATGAGTAACAACTAAAGGGAAAATTGCACACTACACAGTTTATTTTCGTATTAAGTCAGATGCTTTCATATCAAGGGAGAAAAAAGATTGTCACTCATTTACAATTCGTCGTCCTATAAATAATAATAAGTCTGTTAAGAAATAGGAATACAAATACACTATTTTCACTAACTGAATATATTTACTTACAGTTTTATTGGGGCAAACAGGCAAGTCAGAATGCATTTATTTATTTATTCCTTTTACGGAATATATATGCAGAACATTATATAATCTTAAATATAACTGCGTAGAAGTGCGTGGGAACTTCACAGATGTACAGACATATAGTTTTCAAGATTCGTCATTCTATTCAGGTTTCACGGTGTTTTTTTTAAAGTACCAATATTACTAAAATTCATGTTGCAGGTAGTTTAGTTTATAGTGGCCTCCATTGACATGTCAGAGTTCAATTCCCTTGCAATCCACATCAGTGTGAGAAAACTTTTGACAAATGTCTCTTTTAGTGCAACTTAAAGACAACGCTCCTATTTTCTCCAGAAATAGACACTTAAAGTGGCTAGTTATACAACTGAGACTAAATTCACGTGTGGTAGGGGAATATAGCTATCTAGCTGGGATATGTAAGGAACCAACTAGACTGCATGGTTAGCCCACTAACAGTTCTATTTCACTGGTCTACACACATTCTGGTGCCTTAAGTTGTATATCAGTTCTTGGATAATTGTGTGTTGCTGATACCAAAAATGTAATTAGATTGTATTCTATCAGCTCTAGTTTTTGGGATAACTAAGAATGACCTTCTTAGTAGGGAAATTGTTATACAGAAGTCTAGCGTTAGGTGCCACCAGTGGCAGTTTGACTGTATGCTACATTCATATTATATGTAATTACTGTGCATTTATTGCATTCATATAAAACACCAAAAGTGTATTAAAACTTTATCACTAGCATTTTTTTTTATCTGTCAACACACATAAAATGCTTCTTTTCAATTGCTTCTTGGGATGTGATATGCCCGGAGAGTCATGCTTATGGGTCCAACAGTAATGTGCCATCATGTGGATATTCCGAAGTCAGCTTATATCTCTCTTCAATTGTTTTATATCTTGGTGAAATCTTTCACCGTGCTCCTCACTAAAGTCGCTAAGATTCTCTGGAAAGAAATATGAATGGTTATGGAGGTAGAGATATGTTATGCTCATGTTGCATCCAAGCTTACAAAAATTCGACAACATGATTTCCATTAATTCAGAATAATTGTCTGCTTTAAAGTTATCCAGAACGTTTTGCACAACTAAAATACATGATGACCAGGCTGTGGACTATGTTATGTTCATTTCATTGTTCATTGAATCAATAACATTTGGATCATTTATTAACTTTCTAATTTGAGGTCCATCAAAAATTCCAGTTTTAAGTTTTTCTATGCTCGGTTCCGAAACCTTTCTGCATAAATAATTAATATAGTTACCATCTTTGTTCGGTGCCTTAATAAATTGCTTCATCAAGCCACGCGTTATATGTAAAGGTGGAAGTATAACTTTTTTTCGATCAATGAGAGTCTTGTTAACAATATTTTCTTCTTCAATTTTAAATGCATCCCCCAAAGACCACTATTTCTTTGTCTATTGTGTATCTTTTGCTCTGCTATCCCACAAACATATAAAGCGTGAATATT
The DNA here is from genome assembly GCA_014155875.1 of Cepaea nemoralis. Lineage (NCBI taxonomy): Eukaryota > Metazoa > Mollusca > Gastropoda > Stylommatophora > Helicidae > Cepaea > Cepaea nemoralis. The sequence goes on along the minus strand of JACEFZ010024140.1, from coordinate 314,270 downwards.
TCTTGAATCCCAAATGCTGTCCAAGCTAGAAGTTCATCATTTTAAGATCTACACAAGCCATCCTGTTATGACTTTCAACATAATATATTAGGTCCAGCCAGAAACATACTGAAAAATCAAGAAATAAAGACAAAGGCTGTATCTATGTTAGGGGGCAATTGAAGTGAACGCGACCATGTTTTATAAAACTAACAATTCACCATCTTGCCCCTTTCCCCTTTGGGAAACTTGTCAGTACTGTCATTGTAAATAACTATAATAAGAATCCACCTAAAAGGTCACAATGATAGGACACTCCCAGATTCTTAACGAAGACATTTTCACCGTCTAGACGTTGGGAGATTTATGGCGGTTTGAAGGGGACACCCCCTCCCCCTTCTCCTCCCCCCCCCCCCCCATGAACATGCAGAGTTGATACAGGCGGGCTGGGGAGAGGACGGCTGGAGATGATCCCATTGCAGAATGATTATGTACCCATTGTCACGGAGAATTTAACGCCTACGCCACGGATGGGATGGGCAGATAACATTACATCCTCTACCACCCCCCCCCCCCCCAGTTACAGACATGTCAACAACCCCTACCCACACTGGAGTGACGTTATGTTCGCGCGGAAATTGAGTTCTGCCATTGGAAGCGGCAAAGGTACTACAAAATAGCATTATTTATGTTAATAAGGGAGTCCGGGGATGTTTGCAAGATAGCACAAGATTGGCTGGCAGTCTCCAAGAATGAATGGACAGTACAAGATATGTTGGCAGTCCATGGTGTTGTGGTGGTTATGTTTTAAATTCACAATGGCTGTTGGTAAGTTGAAACCATAGTAAACTTAAGACTAGTACATCTGAATTATAGTAGAGATTAGTTATGAAGTTGTAGAGTAGTCCTTGGGTGGAGAATAGGTGATTATTTCTTCGACTTAGGAAGATAGTGACTGAACTTTATTCTTGTTATGTTCAAACGATATATCATAGATGAACTTCGCTTCCTCTAGTCAGTCATGGTATCCATGTGTGGTTTTGTTTCCATAGGAACTATCATGAAGCTGTTCTATAATATCACCTGTAGTTTTTATAGATGACACATTTCTGGAAATCTCATATAATTTATTTGTCTCTATATTCAGATGATACTATGTTTCTTTATATGTGTATTCGTGTATGGAGAATTAATAATGAATTTATTTATAAATGTATACATGAATATGAGGTTACCTATACATTTATACAGGAAAGAGGAGCACTGCCAAGACAGAGAAATTGCATCACCCTTACTGCTGTCCACCAGATATTTTCGGCGCTAGAGCTTTGAAAGAACGAGATTGATTCATCTCCGTAAGGCAGGAGTTGGAGAGAATATCATGTCAAGATAATGGAGGAAGGACTGCATCAGCTGTGGGAGAGATGAGGCCCAATAGGGCCAGGTCAGACTGACTTGTCTTTATGTAAACATCCCTTCATCTCTCTCTCTCTCTCTCTCTCTCTCTCTCTCTCTCTCTCTCTCTCTCTCTCTCTCTCTCTCTCTCTCTTGTGTTGTATTTTGGTGATTATTTTCTTTTCCCCCACTGGTTCTATGGGTATGACCATAGTGTTTGGCACATATTTTCTGCAGGGAAAAGGGGTCGTTATTTGGCTGAAACTGGAGTATAATCAAGAATGCTGTATATTATCTACAAGAGAGTCCGGGTCATTTATGAGAGATGACTGTGATTTGCCTTGTCATTGACTCCAGAGTTTATACCCCTTACGCCTCATTGATTCTCAATTTGCACAGTGTCCTCTGCATATGACAGCTAGCTAACAAACATGTTGGTATCCTGTTTTTGTTATTTTTAATTGAGTGCTGTGCCAACCAAGGAAATATTCATTACATCAGAGTTGAAAATTTCAAGATCTAGACCCTATGGACTTTTAACATTAGTAGACATGTGTGTGGTGATGGACTGTATAACTTTAGTAACCCGAGTGATTAATGAACTTTGAAAAAAAAATTCGCTTAAAAGTCGACAGGGTCGACATCATTGCACCGGGTCTTATCCCATATGTCTCGGTCTCTTTCCGCAGCGCGGGAAGCGTCGCACAAAACACGAACTCCGTAGCTTTAGCGACGACCCACAGGAGTCTCCGAAAAATTTCACTCGTGAGCCGAAGGACGCAGCCCGGAATCGAACCCACAACCTTCGGAGCCCGAGTCAAACGGCTTGACCACTTCGCCATGGAGATTCCTGATTAATGAACTGTTCAACATTAGTGGTCCGTGTGCTATAAAGGACTTTTTGTAATTAAGCTGTGGTGTTAAGATAAGAGACATTTTAAAGACATGGTTTCAACGGACTCATTATAGTTATAAATTATTTATGTGCTTACAATGTTTTTCTTGTGTGTAATATATTTTACGTTGTGTATTGCCATATGTAACTCGAGCATACACACAGGAATCCTCCTCCTTTTGTTATCCCAATAGACTGTTATAATGTCTAATCCAAAGTTGTTCCTTTAATTGTTCCTGGGTGGTATACATTCATGTATATGCTTTCATGTGTAATAAGTTCAAATGGATATCGTCAATATGTAGATATTTGTGGCAAGACAATCACCAGAACTTTCAACGTGTCCAGCGTGAGTGTCCTATCTGATGTTCGGTAGCTTTCTTGTGCTCCATTTGGCCTTCTGTGAGACCACCTAACTATCTAATCTGTCTCCACACCTTGGGAGTTTTACTGAGCCGTTTCGGGTTTTCTTATATCAGGAGGTCTTTTAGAATTAAGGAATCCGTCTCCAGTTTCTGTTCTACACGCCATATGACAAAAATACTTCAATCATTTTTTTTCAGAACTGGGCTTATTGTAGCATATTCCTCCTTCTTTGTAGTTGAATGGGCAATTGGAATTGAGCCATATTTGTTACCATTGTGTAAGAGACAACCTTTCAAACTTCTTTTAGAGCTGTCAAATAAAAGTCGCCACTCATCTGGTGTATAATGTACACCCATTTCGTTTACAAGACTCCCTACATTAGTACAAAACACAACGTTGTTTTCTTTACAAAAGTATGGAAGAAAACCGTGCTCTCTGCTGCGATACAATATAACCTTTGTTTCAGCAGTCAGTAATTTTTTTTCCTGTCAATCTTGAAGCCAAGCATTCTGAAGATTACTTAAGAAGATATAGATCTCGGATGAGATCATTCAGTTCACGCTGGTCGAAACATTGAGCAACTGGAAAATCATCTTCGAAATCACAATCATTATCACTTGTCGTTCAACATGCTGTTTCATCTTCCAGCAGTGAATCTGAAATCTGACTGAAAGTTGGAATGTGTATGTCATCTCCGTGTAGAACAGATCATCCAGCAGAATATAAACCAGGATATTTCCATTTGTTGTGATCATTTTCCATTTATTCCCTTAATATTGACAACACAGAAATAACAGTCATCATAGTGGTTTTTGCACTCTCTACTAGATTGCAATAGTTTTTTTTTTTTTTTTTTTGTTTTTTTTTCAGAGCCTTATAAAGATAATCATCATCAAGTGCCCTACCAGCTGGCTTGGGCGTTCATGGCTCTCCACAGATCTCGTTCTTTGGTGTCCTCGATCAACTCTACTGATGATATTCGTCCATGCCACCGTCTCAATTCATCCAGCATCATTTCTCTTGGTCTGCTTCTGTCTCTTTTCCCCTCGATTTGTCCTGTTGTCACGATGTTTTCTAAAATCTCTCTTCTCAAAACATGACCACATAACGCTGTTTGTCTCTTTCGTATTGTTGTATATAGTGTTCTAGTTTCATTAGCCTCTTTCAAGCAATCGTTGTTAGTTACTCTGGCAGTCCAAGGAATTCGCAACATTCGTCTCAACACTACATCTCTGTTGCTTCTAAGTTCTTCCTAATTTGTTCATTTGCATTCCAAGATGTACTACCATACAGTAAAACTTGTTGTATATAGCATTTCAGCACTCTCTTTCTTAGACTCATTGATACTGCCTTTTTGCATATGATACTCTTCATTTTCTGAAATATAAACAATACTGTAATAATAATAATTAAATACACACATTTCTCCAAAACTAGAGTTGCTACAGACAAATAAACGTGATATTTGGATTTAACAAGCCTCATTTATGCAAAATCAGGTGTAAAATGTTTAGTAAAAAAATTTATTAGTTACAATCTCTTGATCTGTCAGCAAATGGGCCCATATATTCATCCAATAGTGCTCGTCGTCTGTGCTACACAACTGTTAAAATCTCCAATTACGAATAGATCATTATTGGGAACTTGATTCATGGCATCTGAGATTGTGAAGAAGAATCTTCTGAGATGTAGCCCTCATTTGTGACAGCATACATGGGGATTCAAGTTGTGTTTCCTATTTTACTGAGAAGTTGTATGTTTTCCATCTTGAAACAACTACCTCCCCCATAGCGATTCTTGTTCTATTGGCTTCAAGGCACTGCCCATCAGCTGTTCCGAGATATTTATACCGATTCACTTGGTGAAGAATATCCCCATTTACCTGTATATTACATTGTGGTATTTCTTTCTTCATAGTGATTACCATTTAATTATGTTAATACTGTATCCTCAAATAAGACTGGTCACGATAATCTGTTTTATTTGTGCGTCTTTACTAATAATATCATTTTAATGATAGCAAGAAATCAAATCATCTTGGAAATTCTTTACTTTGAGACATTGCTTATGCTTACAGTCTGGTGGTTTCGTATCTGTATGTGTCTGTTCACTAAGACAATAATCTCTTTCTTCTGGAAATTAGCTACCATGTTCTGTCCTAGGCTTCTTCGTGACCTAAGAAGAACTCAAACGTATGTGCATTGCCTTAAGTCTTCGGATAGGAATGGATACATGGGGATGATGCTTTTTTCTAGGTTATCCTCTCTCTGTCTCTCTCTCTCTCTCTCTCTCTCTCTCTCTCTGTCTGTCTGTCTCTTTCTCTCTCTCTCTCTGTCTCTCTCTCTCTCTCTCTCTCTCTCTCTCTCTCTCTCTCTCTCTCTCTCTCTCTCTCTCTCTCTCTCTCTCTCTCTCCTTCGCTATTTAATATCTACATGGACAGAATATCTAACAGAACAGAACGGAATATCCATCCGACAAAACAGATTCAGAAAATTTAGAACTCTTTACTCCAGATGAAACAACTGACCCACAGGAAATAAATAAACTTCTGTTTGCAGACCATCAGTGCCTGTTTTACAGCGATGAGGGAGGCTATAAAATCATATTGCTAATCTGAGTTCGCCGGCTCACCTGGCCGAGGGGTTTAACGTCTTTCTCCGCAATCCCGTGTACTCTCGTGGGTAACGTGACGACGGCGAGAATCTATTGGGGTTATAACCGCGTCGGTAACTTACGGGGTATGTGAGCCGGTCGTTCCGAAAGCAATGGCAAACTACTGAGCGTAATCTTGCCAAGAGATTAACAATCAGCTCAAAGATGCTGATGTTGACAGCGATGTCCTGCAAAGTATATGCAAAAAATAAAAATAAAAATCTGAGTTCAACCTGCAGCAGATACAATATGAGTATAAACACAGCCAAAACCGAAGTAATGCAAGTTAGCAGATCGCCGATCCCACTAAGTATACAGATAAATAACACAACTCTGAAACAAGTTAAAGAATTCAAGTACCTTGGAAGTATGATCACAGAAGATGGCAGATTTGATAGAGAAATCGAAATCAGATGTCAAAAAGCTAGTGCACTTACATATCAACTATCACCCTTACTGAAACACCCAAATATACCCATGTCCGCAAAACGACAGATAATAAACAGCATATTCACACTAACCCTATGCTACCAATTTCATACTTGTACTTTATCCAAATCACACTTCCACAAAATCAACACCTGCGAGATGAAATGCCTGAAGAGAGCTGCCAACTTAACAATTCGAAACCGAGTAAGAAATGTTGTTATAAGATAGACAGTGGGATCAACACCTTGTGCCACATTTATTAAAAGACAGAAGATCAAGTGGTTTGGCCATGTCGTTAGAATGCAACTCCAACAACTACCAACACTGGCCTTACATCTAAGATCATCTGCGACAAGACCAAGAGGACGTCCAAGAGGAAAATGGAATGACTACATCAAAGATATTGTACAATCACACGGAATGACACTATCCAGTGGCGCCCACCGTGCGCTGGAGCGCAAATTATTCCTCTCCACGACGCCTGACGGCAGAAGTGGAAGATGATTCTTCTTCTTCTTTCGTTCGCTTGAAATATGTCTATAACTGCAGTGCTGTCTCTTGTATGAATTGAACTGTCTTTTTCAGTTCACACAGCGGTCCATAGAGTTTATCTTCCACTGTAGTCTCTCTAGGCCAGAAGGTTTGCCTAGATATGTTATATTTTGGGATAATGACTCTCTCTCTCTCTCTCTCTCTCTCTCTCTCTCTCACTCTCTCTTCTTTCATTCCCTCTATTTGCCTCTTTATACCTCTGTCTCAATCTTTATCTCTTTCTGTAAGTGTAAGTGTGTTTGTTTGCCTGTTTCACTCTATTTCTGTCACTTATATAAGAAGTGTTTTATATTCTATAATTATTTTTATTGTTGTTAACATCACACTTAACATCTTCCCAATGTTCTCTTGCGTGATCTATTTCTCCCTTGTTGTCACAATACACATGGTCCTCATAACACAAAATTGACCACGGGTGTTTTGGTAACTGTGAATTAAAGCAGTACAATATTGTATGTCTCATCATCAGTCTAGACGCTTTTATAATATTAGTTTTATAGAGAAATTAATAGAAAAAAGGAAATGCACATGTACACTAGCTCTCACGAATCAGCTAAATGTCCACAAAGAAAATTAACATGCACGAAGTACCAGCAGATAATTCAATTACCAGGCCTTATAAAGGAAATCATGAATGGCAATAACAATTCATTTTACATGAAAAATAAAGGACGTAAGATATATATGTTTCTTTACAAAAATATGAACTGGCTGGAGTCACGCCTAGTTTGGGATATTTTCTTCACAGTTTGTAAATATTTCAATGTTAATAAACTCCAAACAAGTGCCCCTGTGGTATCCTTTGAGATTAAAGATACTATCAAGGAACTAACAGTGCTGCAGATTGCTCAATGTAACACACGCACCTTTAATTTCTGTATGTATGTGTATATATGATAATTGGAAACACATGGTTTAAACACCATAAAAGACGAATATACACATGGAAAAGCCCTGATGTGAAAATACACAACCAAATTGACTACATACTTATTAGTAAAAGATTTAGAAATGCATTAATTAATGTAAAGACAATGCCTGGTGCTGACGGTAATAGTGATCATGTACCACTATGTGAACAAATAAAAGTAAGATTAAAGAGAGGGAAAAAATGGTTAAGAACTTGAGACTTAATAAAGAGGTTCTGAAAGTAGATAAAGAAATTCAAGAACAATACAGAGTGACTGTGATAAATAGGTACAATGCAATAGCTAAAATAAATAGGTACAATGCAATAGCTAAAATACAGAGTATAAATGAACAATTGGAAATGTTAAAGGACTCCATTCATCAAACTAGAAAAGAAATATTACCGGAGAGAAGCCAAAAAGCTAAGAAAAATGGATGAATGAAGAAATCTTAATGCTGATAGACAAAAGGAAACAGAATAAAAATGAAAAACATGAGTGTGCTAAGATAAATAAAGAAATAAGACATAAATATGTGAAGGCAAAAGATAGGCAAAAGTAAGTTGGTTAAACGAGCAATGCAAAAAAAGATTGAATTAAATTCCATTAAAGATAAACAGAGTATGCACAGACAAATCAGTGAGCTCACAAGAAGAAAAATAATAATAAATATAGAGTGTTTGAAATCAAAAACAGGAGAAATATTATTGGAGGAAGGTGCTATAATGAAGAGGTGGAATGAGTATATAAGAGAATTATGTAATGGAGAAAGGGGAGAATTAACAGAAGAAAGTAACTTAGAAGGCCCACCTATTCTAAAAGAAGAAGTCACGCTATGAAACATATGAAGAAAGGAAAAACAGCTGGGCCAGATGAAATCACAGTAGAAGAATTAGAAGTATTGGGAGAATTTGTGATAAATATATTAACCAAAATGCTAAATGATATTTACAGCAGTGGATATTTACCGAGCGATAAGCTAAAATCTGTATTTATAGCAATACCAAAGAGACCAGGAGCAATTGAATGTGAAGATTTTCGTACAATTAACCTCATAAACCATGTCACTAACCTTCTACTCAGAATTATAATGAGAAGAACAAGAATGAAAATAAAAATGAAATAAGTGAAGAACAGTATGGTTTTATGGAAGGAAATGGTACAAACAATGCAATATATATATATATATATATATATATATATATATATATTACGAACACTAATAGAAAGGTCAATAGAGAAACAGAGAGACATATATTTATGCTTCATTGATTATACTAAGACATTTGATAAAGTAAAACATGATGAGCTGATTAAAATGTGGGAAGATATCAACATTGATGGGAAAGATTTAAGAATAATAAAGAATATATACTGAAACCAAGTAGCAGCAATTAAAATGGGAAATAAAGAGGGTAGTTACAGATAAAGCTAGGAGTACGACAGGGGTGTGCCTTGTCATCCGATCTCTTCACCCTATATAGCGAAGTAATAATGAGAGAGATCAAAGAGAAGTCAGGAATACTAATCGGAGGATATAATATAAACAATATACGCTATGCAGATGACACAGTATTGGTGGCGGATAATGCAACAGACCTAACACAATTATTGGACATTGTAGTATCAGAGAGTGCACAGAAAGGACTCTCTTTGAATATCAAGGAAACAGTAACAATGGTGATATCAAAGAAAATGGTGACACCAAAATGTGACATAGAAATAGAAGGGGCAATTCTCAACCAAGTGGATAATTTGAAATACCTAAAGGCACTTGTAACATCAGATGGAAGATGTACAACAGAGATTAAGAGCAGAATAGGGCAGGCAAAAGCCGCATTTCAGAAAATGAAGAGTATCTTATGCAATAAGTCGATATCAATGAATGTAAGAAAGAGAGAAAAAAAATGCTTTATAGAACCAGTTTTGCTGTATGTCAGCGAATCTTGGAATGTAAATGATCAAATTAGGAAGAACTTTGAAGCAACAGAGATGTGGTTTTTAAGAAGAATGTTGCGAATTCCTTGGACTGCCAGAGTAACTAACAACAATTGCCTAAACGAGGCTAATGAAACTAGAACACTATATACAACAATTAGAAAGAGACGAACAGCTTTCTTTGGTCATGTGATGAGAAGAGATGCACATCGTGACAACTGGAAATATCGAGGGGAAGAGAGGTAGAGGCAGACCAAGAGAAATGATGCTAGGCGGATAGAGACGGTGGCACGGAGGAATATCATCAGCAGAGTTTATCCAGAACACCAAAGATCGAGTTCTGTGGAGAGCCATGAACGCCTACGCCAGCCGCCACGGTACTTGATGATGATGATGATGATGATGAAATGTTTCTTGTGGTTTCAATACAAAGACAATGTTTGATTTCAACTGTGTTTTATTGCCCAGGCTAGCTTATAGTGTCTACTATAAGTTTGTGGGCTCTTTAAATTATTAATTAATATTAATGTTAGTGTAGTATTAAAGGTAATCATCTGCAACCATGATGTTTCCAGCAGTTGCCTGTTGTCGTAATCCTAATATGCATGATGTAGCATTACTAAGTTTTCCATTTCTTCAACATTCCAGAATGGGGGTGAATAGTGTTGTTGGAGATTTTGCATATGGAAGATTCAGCTGGATACCAAATTTTACGGACAGAGACAGAGGGATAATAGAACTCATGAATTATCGATCTGGTGCGTGACGACGATTAAAGTTTTAATTAGCGATGACTGCTTAACTACCTACCTGCCTATCTGCTTGACTGTCTATCTGTTGACTGCCTTCTTGCCTACGTATCTATTTATCTGTTTCTATGTCTGCCTACCTACCAACCTTCTGTCTGTCTTGTCTGGTAACGCTTGTTTCCGTCACTTAAAACAGCTCTTATCTACCATTGTTCCATTGAGTGTTATTCGCACATGAATTAATGCCCGACATTTCAAGCATTAGTTACTTTAACCTAAGTGTTATATTGTCATGTTCTACGGTTCAATGACATTTTTTAAGACTGAAGTAACTGCCATATCTAATTAATTACCGCATTTATGAATTCGAACTCCAGTAATTAATTGTGAGTCTAGTGTTCTAACATCTGACAACATACTACAAACGTTTGTGAATTGTTGGATCAGTGTTTATGTTATTTACAGATATATGTAAGTGTTTTCATTAGATATCACATTGATTGGATGTTAGCAAAATTACGAACTGAAAAAAAAAAATTAGAGCGTTAATTTTACCATTAAACTCCTGTCTTTAGTGGATAAGCTGTATCAACCGACAGCAAATTGTAAGCTGTTATACAAAACGTAACTCAGTAAATTACACCCAACTAAAGCAATATCTCGACACTTGTGGAACATATGGAAACTACTGGAAACCATAATTGAATGTTGTTAACTGTATCGAGTAGAACCCGTGTCACACAATCTTTTAATTGCTCGCCCATTTGTGTCATATCTGGCTCATGTTAGATGCGTTTAAACTTGCTAACCTATTCAATGTAAAATAATAGCCACTCTGTATCTAGCATTTCTGTATCTGTGTGTATGTATTTGTGATTCACGCAATGTCAGGAGGAGGAAAACGTTTTAAAAAGCATATGTTTAGAGGCGAAAGATCACACTGATTTCAACACTTGTTTCGCATTCTTTTAACATTTTAGCTATAACAAATAACTAAATTGCCCGGAAGCATTTTCCTGCTATAAGTCTGTGATATGACCGCGCCATCACAGTTTGTAGACCTGAGAGCAAAGAGGAATCTGTCAACATTTTTCCTCACTTTGGCAAGCAACGGGTCCAGACGTCAAACATTCGTCCGACCGTGCTCTTGACATTACCGTCGCAGTTCCGTATCAACCTCGCTAGCACACCCGCCAATTTGAGATATACTTTGAGTAACTGTTATTACTGTTGCTGGTTGCTGGGTGCTCTCATTTGAGACTATGTTACTGTCTTCGCCGTCTGCTGAAGTTATTTGTCTCAGTGCGTTACATTTTGTGATGGTAATTAAATCAAAAATATATTTTACAGGTGTAATCCCAATTGGGTACCTTACCCGTTCAATTGTTAATTTAGTCTACACGTCCTGAAATATATAATTCTACTTCTGTGAGCGCCAAACAATAGTTGTGAACTTATGTATGAACTTTCTAAGTAAATCTAATGACATAACTTTCTTATCTGTTTTTGCTGTATTCCAGTTACGCTGAAAGGCGTCGAGACATGGAGGAACTCGAGTTCCAGGGCCTATCTTTTAATTGTTAGTTAGTTTTGTAAGCAGTATTGTCTAGGGTCAAATACATTCGCGATCGCTTTGCTACACCAGTCATAGGTACTCACCTGCTTCACTCTATGTCATCAGTAACAGGTAATAACAGTGGTCTCGCAACAACAGTAATCAGTTTGTAATGTTTGTAATATCAATATTGAGGCCTAATTGTAGGATTAAAACTTTCGTGTTTTCTTTTAAAGGTGTCAAGTAGCATTTGACACACCTGACATCGTATGAGGCACATGTGTATATTCACCAGTTGGCATTGGATGGGTAATGTGATCACTTTCACTCGCGCAGTTCTGACTTCCCTACGTTAATGACTCTATTGTATATGGAACGGTGTTCAGTGAAGCCTTGTATTTTTAGATATCCTCATTCCGCATATCCTAGGTGGCAAATCACATGTACCATACTCCTCTCTCTTTCTCTTTCTCTTTCTCTCTCTCTTTCTCTCACTCTTTCGCTATCTTTCTCTCTATGTCATTCTTTATATATCTCTGTCGTTTTCTCTCCTTTCACATATATATATATATATGTGTGTATGGTTATGTGTGTGTTTGTTCGTGCTTGCATATGTACATACGCTCATACACAACTGTCCTCTCACGCCTTAGTACACATATAAATCAGGCATAAAGAATGTGTTTCATCATTATCACAATCACACATCCGTGCACATTTCATTGCTCTTTGACATCTGCCTACCATGGCCAACCCATTACTGGCACACACGCAAGAATTGTATGGACATCCACCGAGACACTCCTTCGTAATATTCTCTCTGGGCCCTTCATCATTTCTCCATTGCTTCCACTTGTTCCCACTTTACATTCCTCCAAGCTATCTTGCACCATGTCCACGCATTTATCTGGAATCTCCACTGGACTGTTCCCTTACCCTACCCTAGTTCCCATTACACCACAGACTTTCGCGTCGGTCTGTATAAGAGTACCAACGTCAAGATTCATATTTGTTTTACATCCTGGGATTCTGAGATAAGAGGCACATTTTGCTCAGTTTTCCATCTTCTTTTCGCTGCTCTCATTTCTTTCATCTTTCCATTCTTCTCATTCGATTAGTATGTCTTATTCTAGATACTGTGGTGTCTGTCTATCGTTTCTATGTTGTGTTTTGTGTAGTTGTTTGCTGATGAAGGCTAATCCCCGTAACGTCCTGTGTTTTCCGTAATTTCGTAAAGCTGATAACTGTAAAGCTACATTATATCATTTTATTGTATACGGTTTACCTCCCAAGGCATGTTCTCCTGCCTAATTTACACTGGGTAAACTTGGAAGCTGTCAATTGCAAAGATGCTCAACGGATTCTAACCTATGATCAATTAAGGATTTGGTGTTAGCGTCACCATACAGTGGATACCATCCCACTGTGGAATCCCCGGAAACGACAGAGCTGATCGATTGGCTAAGGAAGGAGCACAAGAAGAACAACCAGATGTGCCTATTACATACCACCAAAAGAAAAGAATGATCAAATCAGTCAGAAGGCCACCAAACCTTACTCAAGACGACTACCACGTTATGGACAGACCAGAACAGGTCATTCTTCTGCGCCTCAGAACAGGACACAATAGATTACGCAACCACATGTATACAAAATTCAAGATTGGTGACTCAGCCATGTGCACATGTGGTTTGGCGTCGCAGACAGCAGAGCACATACTCCAGGATTGCCAAAACTACAACATATCCAGGCGAACCTTCTGGCCTAGAGAGACAACAGTGGAAGATAAACTCTATGGACCGCTGAATGAACTAAAAAAGACTGTTAGATTCATACAAGAGACAACATTGCAGTTATAAACATAATTTAGGCGAACGAAAGAAGAAGAATATCAAATCGAAGTTAACATCTGTTGTCTCCACTGCTCGCGTCTAATGTCAGTATAGTATTAACCACATTGCGTAAAGATAATATACTGTACATACACTGTACTAATCAAATTCATATTTGTTAATTGTATGCATAACAGGGAAAAGCGCAATAACAGTTTCTGGTTAGACAGAATTATAGCAGCCAACATAAGCAATTTACACTGAAAATGAAAATCAACATGACTATCATTTACAAAATTACCAATAATTCACTTGTCAAGGATGATAGTACAGAACTCATGTATGTGCCATTCATAGTTGATGACACGCAAATGTATATCTTTTCACTCGTTAATTTTATTTTCCTTAGCGGGCTTGTCAGTTTTTTCGGTACAATAAGTAATGTGATAAACATGGTGATATTTTACAGACAAGGACTCGACTCAACAACCAACATAAGTTTCTTTGCCATGGCAGTGTCGGATCTGTGCTGTCTTATTATGCAACAACTGCTTAATTTCTATTTAAACCCGCTTTCTGAGAATCTGGATCTGCCGATGATATACACGGATGTCCAGTATATAACTAGCGGTGTGCCCCGAGAGATGTTTGCCAGAATCACATGCCTCATTACTGTCTACATCACAGCGGAGAGATGTCTATGTGTGGTTTTTCCTTTACACATCAGACAGATGATTACAACACGGACAACGGGTATTGTGATGTTTATAATATGTGCAGTTGTGCTAGGATGTACTACACCATTATATATAACGATACAGCTCGGGTGGCAGTACTATCCTGAACGCAACCGAACGCTTCTAGGGATAGTAATGTCCAACATAAACATAGACTTATATGTTATTATACAGTTTATACATGCATTTGTCGGGTTGATTTCATTTCTGGCAGTTGTGGTTTTTACCTCGATCCTAATAATGAAATTAAAGCAAAAACAGAAGTGGCGTCAAACCGCTTCCG